>CM056608.1:26655867-26871806 GCA_029721355.1 Tegillarca granosa
TCTAGTAGTAGTAAAAAGAAAATTGTCCACTTTCTATGTCTTATAACAAAGGAGAAAGAACTTCTTTGATTTTAGTTTATGTTCAATAACAAAAATGAATTAGATCACATGTTTGTGTATTTTTTTATTTTAATAAAAATCCCTAATTAATTTGGATTTTAAGGTCTCAGACCTTAGCTCAGCTTCACCAACTACAGGTTGAACTGCATCAAGTGGGATGTGTCATATTTGCTGTTCTCTCGATAGGTAATTACATTTAAATTTATAAAACATTGTATGCTGCAATGCACATTTTTCCTCATAAATTATACGGTTTCTAAAATACAATGGTAATAAGTTTAAAGATAATTGGATATTATCCAGACATTCTAAGTATAATTATAAGTTGATTAATATAAGTTATGATGTTTACGCACCAGTCAAAATTGTCATTAATTTTTATTGATGTGTTTAGTTCTTGGATGGTTAAAGAAACCAAAGTGGTCAGCAGAAAACAACTAATCTTTTGGCAAGTGAACTGACAGACTCTACTTACACAAGGATATGCATGATTGAGATTTGAACCTTGGCAATTAGGCACGGTGAACCCCAAGCACACTTAAAATACTTGATCACAATATGTAACTTGCTGCTGCTGCTGATACTATTCTATTTCAGAAAAAAGACTAGGTTAATACTTGTTCCTATGTCACTTGCCTCGTTACTAGCTATGTAGCATACACATATATGTCTTGAGGCTTCCATTACAGAAAACTGGTGATTCTTTATATCAAAATGAAAATGGCATCGTAATGGTTCTGTTCCATCTTCAATATTGATCATCATTCAGTAAATGAGTTATCTCTCTTATAAGTGAATTAATCATATAGACCAATTTGTACTGTCCAAAATATCAATTAGGCAATATGCATAAATTTCTTTAATATATGCACTATAAATGTATAGCATAATTATATCATTCTTTACAGTGTACACAGGATGAAAATCCATTTCTACGCAATACTTAAAGAGCGCATAAATCTCATATTTACACCATCTTTACGCATTTCGTAAAGATTCTTAAAGAACTAGCCATACGCCGTCTGTACGCCATCTTTAAGTAACAGGTAACTGTAAGTAATCGATATAAGCATTTGACTTACCAACTGTGAAGTATACCCTGTCCTATATCAATATGTTTGATTTAGATTCCACATTCCTGAGTGTTTATTTTTAAAAATTCTCTTTTATCACGGGCATCTAAGTGAAAAGAAATGTTATAATTTTTTACATCAGAATATTGAAATATGGATACAATGTCATTTTTTCATCCAAATAACAAATAAAAATGAATGACAAGAGAATAACATAAATTAAGAGATTAAGTAAATTGAACTGTAAAAATGTTGTTTTTTTTTTATTATATTATTATTATTTGTGTCTTGTGCGAAATGTTTTTGAATGTTGTGAAAAGAAAACATAAAAAATAAAGAAAATATTTTATAATTAGTTATATCAATAGTTACACATTATTTTAAATTTAATTTCCATTAATTAATTAATTTATTTATTTATTTATTTATTTATTTATTTATTTATTTATTTATTTCATATATAATAATTCATGTGACAATCAATTAATCAATGAATGTAATAATTAATGAATCAATTCATTAATTCATATATAGTAATTCATGTAATAATGAATTCATTCATTCATTCATTCATTCATTCATGCATTCATGCATTCATTCAGTCAGTCAGTCAGTCATTCGTGTAATAAATAAATAATTAATTAATAAATAATTAATCAATTCATTTATTCATTCATTCATTTAGTCATTCATCCTTGTATTAATTAATTAATTAATTAATTAATTAATTAATTCCCTCATTTATTGTATTGATTAATTTATTTATTTATCCATCTAACCAATAAATTTTTTTGCCGGAACACGATCTTGTTTCCTTTTCATATTTGAGAATTACATGCACTCACAGAGTTTCCGGGTGATTTGACAGGTTTTCCATTGACTGTGAAACAGCATAATTAGAAACCGTATTATCAATGAGTGCAATCCAAATGGTATAAAATCATTGATTTTGTCAAAGAGGTATGTATTTCTTTCATAGGGGTGGAGTTGACTAGTTTTATTTATTATTCATTGATGTACAGAATCTCACATTGGAAGTCAGCATCACTAAACTTCAGCAGTCACGAATGAAGAAATATATTTTGAGGACTTTCCAAATTCGCTGTGCCACTTCCTGAAACTAACATTTTGATAAAAGCATGGTAGATCCAAATCATTAACAAATGAAGGCACAAAATCCCAGAGAAAAGGAGTGGGTTTCAAGGTCCTATCTAGCATAAATTTTAACAGGCAAGAGAAAATTCTAGTAGCTCAACCGAATCTTGAACCTTCCCAATACTAATTGGATGCTATATTGTTTGAGCTACATATACCTGGCCACCTTTTGAACACCAATCTATGTACCACATTCAGATTTCTCATCCTTTTCAACTCTGCTAGACTCAAATCTGTTGGTGGTCCTCCTTCCATGGTCATTCAATTCAAGCTTTTACATGTAATAGAAAAAGGGGAAAGGAACAATGCATAAGTTTAAACAAAACTGTTGAACTTCTGGATATTAGCATAGTGGTTAAAGGCATACAACTCACAGATAATCTATCATCTCATTGTCTAGGTTTGAATCTCTGATAAATCCTTCTTTGAGATCCTTAAACTGACTATCTTGTTAAAAGTAAAAAAGTAAAAAATCTTAATTGGAGCATATAACACCAAATCAATAGTAGCAGGGTGCTCTACTGACTGGCCTATCAGGCTATCTATCCAGCCTAGTCTGCAACAGAGACACAATTTTCATATTGTCTTGAAAACGTTTGGGTGCACTTGCGTAAACTTTTATTTGCATTTGAAAAAAATGAAAGGTATATATATATCAAACCTTGCGACACTTTAATAAATAAATAAATAAATAATAATAATTATTATTATTATTATAAATATTATTATTATTATTATTATTATTATTATTATTATTATTATTATTATTATTATATTCAAATTAATGATAATCTTTAGTTAATCCTTTGATATGCATGACTGGTTCAAAAATCAAGATACATAGTGATTCCAAATTTTTACACTTGTAACACCTCATCCTGTCTTGAGAATACTTGGTTATACAGTAATGAGTTAATTCATTCATTAACAGTCTTGATATCTTAATTAATGAGATTAACAATTAACAACAGCACATGTCAGGAAGATCTCAGTTGATTGGGGAAGTATCCCAATTTGCAACTGTGAACCACATTACTGAGTGTAAAGCTACTGAGATAAACCTGGTTGTGCATTTTATTTTTCATTATTAAACCAAAGAAATGAAAATCAAATATTTGATTTTTCAATTACATAAAAATGAATATATATGTATAACGTTAATAATTTTAATTGTGTCTCTTTAGTCATAATTCACATGAATGTTATTAATTCAGTATCAATTTATACATGGGTGTTTGATATCTGAAATATTTATTTCCAAAAAAAATCTTAAATTGGTTATTTATTTTCAAAAAATCTTAAAACTGTTCAACATTGACTTTGGGTCAAGTTTTCTAAAATGATACACACACACACACACACACACACACACACACACACACACTGGAATCCAATCCCACTAGCAGATTCTAGGTTAAGAAAGTTTGTCTGTTTGTTGGTAAGTGGTTTTCTTCAGGTACTCCAGTTTTTTCCATCATCCAAAACTAACCTCCTTGATATATATGAAATCATTTTGCCTTTTAATAATACTCCAATCACTAATTCCTGTATTTATTTAATATGTGCTACTGTATGGCTTTAAAATAGTAAATACACACTTTAAATACAGTTACTATTCATATTTTTAAAAACTTTTTGTAGACTAAGAAGAACTGATGAATTATAAAGGATAAAAAGAAGTGAAGCTGACTGGGTGAAAGAGAAAGTAGTGAAGATGATAAGAAATGTAGACATTGTTTCATGTGATGACTAAAAAAAGGAAAGCAATTTTGAATACAAAGTTAACAACGTATGATATAACTGTGCAAATGTAACATTATAGTCATTACCAAGGATCCAGCACCAGAAAATTCCGGATGGCTTGTTCAAAGACTGTCATATATGCTGTCAATTTTGGATTATTTTTTAGTTTTATATGCATTGATTTTAAAAGTTGAGGTATTATCCAAATACCTAATTTGAATGACTTTAATAATGACAACTGAAACATTAATTTGAGTTCCTAAGATACAAATCTTGAAAATTAGAACAAAGTCAATTTTACCCTACATATTGTATATTCAGCAAATTTTTGCAATACAATTTTCAGTTTTTTTATGGGATTTATATCAAACTTTATTTTCTTTGATTTAAAAGCATTTTTTTAAATTCAGATTGAGATTGTAAACAAATAAAGTTTAATTACCTTTGTATTTTATAAGCTTACCTTATTTGTTAAGGTTTAATGAACTCTTAAATTATTTATATCAATATTTATATAAATTGAAGTTGGTGTAGAAATAACATAAAATGATACCAAAAAATGTCATAATGATGAAAGGTAGCTAAAAAGAAAGTGTATACTTTACAGTTTGGCTCACCTTTATAAAGATCATAGACAAATTTCTGGTATAACTGGATTTAAGATTGAGTAAAGATGGAGAAAAGATAAATGGTTGCATAAAGCTTGCGTAGAGATGGCGTGAAGCCACTTGCATGGTTTTACCCTGGTAAAACGCGTGGATTTAAGATTACGTAAAGATGGCATAAAGATAAATGGTTGCAGATAGCTTGCGTAAAGATGGCGTAAAACCACTTGCATGGTTTTACCCTGGTTAAAAGCCTGGATATAAGATTGCGTAAAGATAGCGTAAAGATAAATGGTTGCTTAAAGCTTGCGTAAAGATGGCGTAAAGCCGGAAGGTCTTTAAGAATCTTTACGCAATAGCGTAAAGGTGGCGTAAAGACAGCGTAAAGATGGTGTAAATATATCTTTACGCCATCTTAACGCAATCTTTAAGCTGTCTTTACTTAAAGCGTAAAGATGGTTTTTCGTCCTGTGGTATGCAATTGATCATTCTCAAATATCAAACCTAAAATAATTGTTTTTGGTTTGCGTTTTGTTGCTTTAGCACAGGTTTGGTTGCTATTAATAATGTTTTACAAATTTTGTACATAAATTATAAAAAAAAGATTATGGAATAGCAACATAGGTAAATGTCCATAAGACAAGTAAAACAACGATGTATATTTTTTCTTGAAGTTTTATTTTCCCAAACTAATGTGCAGTGAAAATACTGTTAATACTGTGAATTTGTGAATACATTTGGTGCCATAGCAACAAAAATACTGCAGATTTGGAAGAAATATTTTACAGGTTGATTTAGCACATATGTAGGAATAATAATCCAAAAAATCTCATTTTCGGTTTCGTACCACCATAAGCCTTTTTTCTCATGTCTGGTCACAATTAAGTATCCGATCTAAGAAGCGGCGTTAAACGACATAATTTAAGTTCCACTAACGTTACTCGTTATCGAAAATGTACTGAAACAAATTGCAGTTATGTTATGATTTTGAACCCTTATTTTATTATTTGGAAGAGACACATTGATTTATTAAATTTATATATCCACATTAATATTTTTGTATTGATTCTATAAGCGTACAGTTTTATTTCTGCTTAAAAAGTATTATCATACCTTATTAACTGTTAATTAAACAATAATGAACCGAAACGCATATATTCGACTGCAAAGAAAGTTTTTGAATTGTAAATTTTATCAAGTTGAAATCTAAAAAATAAAAATAGAAATATTTGGTAAAACATGTTTATACTGCGTTAATCAAATATTTTTATTGGAGATAATAAGATTCATTAAGTTAAGAATGATTTTATAAATTTTAATGTTTTTATTTTGAAAAGCTCTTAAATCATCACATCATTAAAAATAACTGATAAGTGAGCGTTAAATCATTAATTGGTGGTTCCTCGATAATTTGAAATAATCATTTGCGTGTCTTGTAATGACTAATGTGCAAACTTTATGAAGTTATCCACGACGTATTCTCTTGTACAGATAATTCATTTCAAGCCGTATTTTATTTTGCAAAAAGTTAAATGAAGCCACTTGTTTGGATCATTTAAAATTTTTTTATTATGTTACATTTTAAAATTATTAACTTCCAATACATTCATTGCTATTATTAAAAAAAACAGACTGACTCTTCGTCGATTAGTTTCCTTGGAAAAGTAGTTTGTATTTTTGGGTACTCCGTTACCCACAAAGATCCATGAACTAACAGGCTTTATAAAAGTGAATACCCTTGACTAATCCATTATTCTCAATAACTCCACTGTATCCCAACAGTTGGTAGATGTTCGTTCTTATTTTCCAGATTTTTTTTTTTTATTTCAGAGAAACATAAATTTCATTAAACCTTTTGCAAAAATGTCGGAAACAACAAAACCATTTATTTTATTATTTCAATGTTTTAAAAGTTGATAACACGTAAGTTAATGTTAATTTCGATTTAAGATCATATTTTTGTTTTTGTTTTCTAATTTCCAATAAGATATTTGATACATTTTAAGATGTTCCGAGATTTGGTGAAATCCATGCTGGCAAACGGAGCAAGAGGCGACTTTATATTGACAGTTAGTAGATACAAAGACGCATTAATACAGGAACCATTTCAAAATATTTGGAACAGTTTTTCGAATTTAATAGCTAACATTCGTGTGTTACAATTTAGTGCAGTTTTTTTCAAATGATTTGGTATATAATGCAGTTGAATCTAACGTAGTAGATACGGATGTGTTTGTATTTTATAGAAAGAATTATCACGGTATTATGATTACAGATATGGGTAAGTTTCTTAAATTAAAGTTAACGTCAAATCATTGTTAAAAATTAAAAAGCCTTAATCTGGCTATTTTAAAGTTGACAATTTTAATACAAAACGGATTATTTCTTTCCACTTACAAATATGACAAAATGTCAAATTATTTTTTCCAAAATAAAATCGCAACAGTTTTTTCATGCATGTATCATGACAAACATATGTACATTTAAAAAAAATTTAAAAAACCCTAAAACTTCAATCTTTGTTTTAAAAGACTTTGAATTTAGGAAAGTGATACCTTTTTAGAGGAAATTCTTCTTTGGTAAACATTATCTTGCGGAGAAATACATAATAGAGACGTTTTTATTTTGTTTGTCTATGAATACATACGTGATTTTTGGCGCCTAAAATTAAAATTCCTAATTTAGTAAAGCTTTGTTTCATGAAGTCAGTAAAACATCTATGATGTTTTCTCATTTGTCCTTTTCGTACGTTACATGCAAACAACAAAGCACTCTTTAAAGAAGGCTGCATGGCTTAAACTTTTACGAAATCAAACATTATTAATACTCAAAACCATAAAGGCCTAAGTAAAAAATCGTGTAACAAATTTCATTCAAGAACTCGAATAATTTGACTTTTTCGATGATGTATTTTGTTTTCAAAAGTAAATCATGTTGCAAAAAATGGATTTTTAGCTTGTTTAATTCTTCATCAAAACCAAAAGTCACTTAAAAACACAAGACGAAATATCATCCTTAAGCTAGCTTAAAGGTGGCTGAAAGATGGCTTAACGATGTCTTTAAGCCATCTTTAAGCTATCTTTTAGCTGCTTTAAGATGTCTTCAAGCCATCTTTAAGCCCCGCTCAGGACAAGTTTTATAGGTAAGATGTAATACATTGAGTTATGATGTAATTAGTATAGAGAATGATGACAAGATATTGTCATCATTCTCTATACTAATTACATCATAACTCAATGTATTACATCTTACCTATAAAACTTGTCCTGAGCGGGGCTGGAACTCGCTATCTTTACATTTCCAGGCACTGCATCCTTATCCATTAGGCCACGGGGTAGGATATATATACAGTGACAAATGATTTATGTAAATCTAAGGAAATATGATCATGTGACCATTTCTTAAAAACCTCAAATTTTGAATAGAAAATATGCAAGTTTATGTAACTTTACTACATTTTATATGTTATGATAATTTTTATTAATTTTATAGTATAAATTAATCAATCTTTTATTCTAAAGAAAAATAAAACATTCATATATCAAAGGAAGGCAGGAATTTCAAACCCCACCTGTAATATACTTATTTATCTGACTGGCAAAATCAGTTAATTAGATTGCAAATTCAACAAATAGTTATTTATAGACATTAATATGCATTTGTAGCATCTTATCTAAGTACACTTTGGAAGTTAAGAGAGAGAGAGAGAGATCTGTATAATGGGATACCGAAAAAAATAAAGATATAAAGAAACAGCAGTAAAATAATATTTATAAATGGCTCATAAGCTATAGATTGATATTTGTGTAAAAATGTGTCCTTGAATTATCATCAAATTTATATGTATAAGCGATTGTTAAATAATAACTTGAAGTAATAATTACTTGAAGTATTTTGTACAAATTTCGAGAGATACTGCAGATTTATAAAAAGACAGAGAATCAATCATCCATAAATAATACACTTAAAAGTTATTCATCAAACAAATCACTTATTACCGACCTTTACAAGGTACACTACACCTATCATCTTCAGTCCTATATGTTAATTAATTAATACTTTAGTACTTCTGGCACAGAATTAACAAATACTTCGGCTAGATAAATAACGTTTGATCATTCATTCATTCATCTATCCATCTATCATTTCATTATTTATGTCATTATTTATTTTTCCAACCATCCATTCAATTTATTTATTTATTTATTTATCCATCCATCCATCCATTCAACAATCCATCCATCCATCCATTTATCGTTATCTGGTTATGTATTTATTTAATCGCTTATCCATTCTTTATTTATTTAAATAAATTATTAATTTACCGAATCCAACATATGTCGTTCTCTTAATTCATCTATTAATTTATTTTATGTATTTATTTATTTATTTATTTATTAAACCAACTATCTATTACTTTCTTTCCTTCCTTCTCTCCTTTTTTCTTTATTTTCTTTCTCTTTCATTATTAATTTATCCATCCATCCATCAATTCACCGACTATCATTTATTTATTTATTTATTTATTTATAATAATAACAATAATAGTATTTATTGGCATAAAGCAAAAGCGAGCTTATAGCCTAACATATATACATAATAAATACAATAGCGGCAGAATACATTATTAACACTGAAGGTGGTCTTAGCATAAAACAAAGCAATACACTACAAAAAAAACATAATACGAAAGAACATTATCAAATATTTGTCAATAACTCTGTTCTATGGTTCCAAGCTGAATGAAGATACTTTGATAATTTTGATAATAAACATTTTGAATTAGAACTAAGTAAAGTATAAAACTTTAATAACGATTGCCAACTATTACAATATTTTGGTAACAATCGTAAACGTAAATGACGATATGCTGGACACACTAGTAAAATGTGGAACTCGTCCTCAACCATTTTCATATTGCATACTCTACATAATCTGCAATGTCTCGGTACCCTTGCATATCTACCTGTTTCTATATTAAGCTTTAAATTACCACATCTAAATTTTGCTAGCATGTTAACATACTTTTGGTTTATATTTAGGTCCAAATAACATTCATATTGAAAATATTGTTTAAACTGTTTATATAATATGAGCTTTGGAGAACCTTCAATTGAATTAAACCATTGTTGTATGAACTGGTCATATATCCTCTGCTGTAGTAGAGCAATGTTAATACAAGATACATCATGACAATACCAATAATGTGGAAAACCTAAATTAGTTAAAATATCCCTAACATTTGATGCCCAATTGACTTTACCACTGTTGGCATCAGACACCAACAATAAATAAACATTGTACATAATACTATGAGGATTTTCTAGTAGTTTCATCCAATATTTAAGTATTCTTTCTTTGCGTTTGATGTAAAGTGGAATACGGCCTAATTCACCATATAAAACATCATTTGGTGAAGATTGATTTACATTTAATATATACCTGAGAAATTTATTTTGTAAATATTCAACTTCTGTAGCCTTGTGAAACCGCCATATTTCAGAACCGTAGAGTAAAACAGGAACAACCATAGAATCAAACAAATCACATTTTTTTCTGCTGGAAGTAATTGTTTCGGATAATACTTATTAATTTATATAAGGCCTTATTTATTTATTTATCCATCCATTCATGCATTTAACTATCCATCCATTCGTTATATATTTATTTAACAATTTTTTTCGTCTTTTATTTATTTAATTATATTATTTATTTATACTAGAGTATATTTATTCAATCAACCATCCATTCTTTTCTTCTCTCCTTTTCTCCTCTACTTCTTTATTTTTTATTAATTCATCCATCCATCCATTCAACTATCCATCCTTTAATTATTCATTTATTTATTTATTTTTTATCTGTCCATTAATCCATCCATGCATGCATTCAACCATCCATTTATTTAAGCATTTATCCATCTTTATTTATTTAAGCATTTATCAATCTTTATTTATTTATTTATTTATTTATTTATTCAACCACCCATCCATCCTTTTTTTTTCCTTCTTTCTTTCTTTCTTTCTTTCTTTCTTTCTTTCTTTCTTTCTTTCTTTCTTTCTATATCGATTTATCTATCCATCCATACATCCATTTATTTAAGTATCCATCCTTTATTTATTTATTTATTTATTTTTAAATTGAATTATGTATTATTGAATTCGTTTTTTTTAAATTTTAATTTATTTCTAATTATTTATTGACTTCAATAAATGTATATGATGTTTCCGAGTAAAATTGTATTTTGCCGAGTCAAACAAATCACTGGTAAACTATTTACTTGCATATCAAACCAGATTCATTTTATTTTCCGTGATTTGTATAATCTGTCTCATAGTAACTGCATAAATACTACTTCCACAGAACTAGATAATACCTTGGTTATCAAAGCACGTGATATTTGTTAGTGTTTGATTTTAATTCCCAATCCGATTTTTTAATAAATAAATGAATAAATAAATAAATTATTTAATTAATTAATTCATTAAAAACAAACAAACAAACAAATAAATAAATTAATTAATTTGTTTGTTTGTTTCATTTTTATTTCAACTTTATTTTTATCGTTTATTTATTTATTTTTTACATTTTTAAAATGTAGTCTGCAACTAACTTCAGATTTCTGTTTTAAAAAGACCATTAAATGATTCATTGATTTATTTTTTAATATCATTTAATACCATATTTAAGCCATCTTTAAGCCAAATGGTGTAAAGGAGTTTAACATTTCCTTGCCATTAAGCCGTCTTTAAGCCAGGCTTAAAGATGGCTTAAAGATGGCAGTGCCTTTAAGCCATCTTTAAGCATCTTTACGCGCATCTTTAAGCATCTTTAAGCTCGGCTTAAAGGTGCTTAAAGATGCGATTCCGTCTTGTGAAATACAGTAAAAAAAACTGAAAAAGTGAATAAGATATTGACAAATACACATTCCACAGCAATAAACATACAACAAATACCTTTGCATAATAAATACAATATTCTTTAACTTAATATGTACTTAGGAAGATATCGAGGTATAATGAAGGAATGTTATTGGGTAAAGTGTGATGAGAAGCAATACGTTACCGATGAAAAAATAACGTTTGTTGCAAAAACAATTGGTACTGTTGTATTGACTCTGGAACTTTTGACAGTTGGAAATATGAGTGACAAAATAATTGCAGAAAGTCAGAATACGGAACACACTACTACCACCACATCCACACTAAAGACAACAGAACAACAAGGTAGTGTAAAAAGAAAATGTTATAAAAATCATTTACTAATATCATTTCACAAGAGATTTATCAATGAAGAGGAAACAATGTATATTTAACTTTAATTCATCGACTTTTATTAAGATTGTAGCTTTTGCCATTTTAGTTTGAATTTCCTCCAAGTTATATCTATAATAATAAAAATAACTGACACCAGATATGAACTGTTAATCTTTAAAACTTGAAAACATTTTGTTTATAGAGCAGTGTTAAATATGAGAAATACCCAAGAATATATCTGATATTAATTTGAATTCAAAATGTATCTTGTGAATCAACAGTTAATATCCAAAAAATTGAGAATCATATTTCTTTATTTAAAAGGCAGTAAATACAAATATGGCTGCGCCAACGATGCTCGATTTTTCATTTTCAATTTTTGAATGACATTGAAACCTGTTTTTAATATTTTTGCGTGGTATCTGTTTGGAAAAAACCCTTCCTATTTCCATATTCTGACGCTTACAAATGAGATAAGTAGACAAACACGTCATTAATCATTGCTTTGAATTAGACACAATGTCACATATATCAACATACGCTTTTAAGAGTAGCTTCTTATATATTATTTTTCTCCTTTTTTGATTCGATCATGAATTTACTCATGTTAACCCATTTAAGTTTTTTGGAAATTTGAAGTTAAAGTACCTAAAAACATACAATATAAATTTGTAGAACAAAAACCTTTAAAATGTTCATAATTTCGTATTTTAAAGGCTCATTATACCGACAAAAGCTTACCTAGCACAAAGTCTTTTTAATAAAAAAAAAAAAAAAAAAAAAAAAAAAACCTTAAGGGTTAAATTAATCACGAGCAATCTTACAGTGAGAAAAATAGCACCCTTTCAAATCTTGGCAAAACATACCCGAGAAAAAAATTGTTTTTAGTTTTCATTCAATTCATTATTCCGCAATTACTTAAAATACATTTCAGATGTGAAACCTAAGTTATTTCTCTTTAAACGATTCTTTGTTTGTCAAAATTTAACATGAAGTCAAAAGAAGGTCATATATATCAGTACATCTGCTGAAACGCAATTAGATTTATTTCTTTATTTTTTTTGTTTCTGTCATAAAATCGATTCTAAAAGGCTGTTATAACGAAATGCATTCCTTAGCTGGATTTGTATTTATATAATTTCGAAATTTTAGGTTCATTAATTTTCAACTGATTGGCTTATGATTTTTATCTATCAAACTTTTCGGTCTTAGTGTGACTGATGAGGAATAAATTTCCGAAATCTGCACATCTGGCACATTAAAATTTATCTTGTGTTTGTGTTATATATCTACTACCCCTGATCGGGTGGAGTAAATCTCACCCAGGGTATCCATAATTCAGTAGGCAATACTTTTTGCTGCCAGAAAATGTACCATTTAGCAAAATTCTCAACCGTCTTTAAATTTCAAACTTATTTAAAACTTAGGTTTGTTTCCTCATGCATATTATTCTTTAGCTGCATTTGGATTTATATATTTTGGAACTTTATATTCATTAATTTTCAACTGATTGACTTATGATTTTCATTTATCAAACATTTCGGTCTTAGTATAACTGAAAAGGAATGAATATCCGAAATATATATATATATATATATATATATATATATATATATATATATATATATATATATATATATATATATATATATATATATATATATATATATGTAGGTTAATATAAGTAAAATACAACACTTATCTAGAAGAATCCTGTTTAGAATCGATTTGCTACCCTTATAAATAGGTTTGCATTAATTTCAATGTATTCCCAAAAAAATATGAAAAATGTATAAAAAAAATATAATAAACAAATAGATAACTAAATAAATAAATTGGAATTCACTTTTATTAATTTGAAAATGTGAATCTTTATTATAAACCAAATACAGTTTGAAAAGCAACTTTTTTGCTGTGGAGTGGATTTATATCAGATTGGTAACACTGACTATGAGAATTTTATTCTCAACCGTCTTCAACTTTCAAACTTATTTGAAACTTAGGTTTGTTTCCTCATGCATATTATTCTTTAGCTGTATTTGGTTTTATATATTTTGGAACTTTATGTTCATTAATTTGTCAACTGATTGGCTTATGATTTTCATTTATCAAACATTTCGGTCTTAGTGTAACTGAAAAGGAATGAATTTCCGAAATCTGCACATCTGGCACATCAAAATTTCTCTGGTATTTGTGTTATATATATGATATATATATAGGTTAATATAAGTAAAATACAACACCTATCTAGAAGAATCGATTTGTTATCCTTATAAATAGGTTTGCATCAATTTCAATGTATTCCCAAAAAAAAATGAAAAATGTATAAAAAAAATATATAATAAACAAATACTTAACTAAATTAATAAGTTGGAATTCACTTTTGTTAATTTGAATATGTGAATCTATATTATTAACCAAATGCTGTTTGAAAAGCAACTATTTTGCTGTGGAGTGGATTAATATCAGATTGGTAACAGTGACTATGAGAATTTTATTCTCCTCAAGATTCTTACATTAATTGATTGAGGGGGTTCTGTTAAATGTTCTTGAAAGGGATCTGCTTAAACAAATTTTGTACCTCGTCGACGAGAAACGTTGTTATTAGTAGGACTACTTCTACAACTTTGAACTTTCAAAACCAAAATTTAATCCAATATAAATACCAAACGGAGAGGAAGGTCAACGTTCAAAACGATCTAGATAACTGAATATATATATATATATATATATATATATATATATATATATATATATATGAATTAGTGATTTTATTTTACTATTGTTTCGCGTCAAACCTGAATGCGACAAGAATGTGGATTAATCGGTGACACATTTGTGGTGTAATCTGCGGTTTAAAAAAAGAGATGTGTATTTTTTTAGATATTGTCATATACAATCACTTACTCAGGTTCCTTTGTATACAAAGTGAGCATAAAATCCATTTTCGTTGTTCTTTTTAAAACGTTTCCATCATTATTACCAGTTTACATCTGAATGTTTTTAGGCGTGCGTAAAATGCAATTTATTTCCATTTTTCTGAAATTAATATTAACCTTTGTTAAATATTAAACAAATATACATGTGTTAATTTCGGGATTAATTCCTCATCAGTGACACCAGGGGCCGAAAATTATGATTGACAAAAAATATTATTCAAACATTTGATAATTATCGATTTTAAAGTTGAAAATTATATGAATCAAATTTTAGCTAAGGATTGCTCTCATTGATGGAAAGATATTAGTTTTTATTAAATTTCAAAAATTAAGACGGACAAAAATATGATTCAAAGAACACCTTCTGACAGCACAAAGTATGCCTACTGAGTTTTGGATACCCTGGAGAAGTTTTAATCCGCCAGCAGCGGTACTTAGGGGTAGTAAATGTGAAACAGAAATACCTTTGTTAATTTTGAGGTGTACATTTTGAAAATTCATACCTCATCAGTGAATCTAAGCCAGAAAATGATGTTTAATAAAAATATGAGCCAAACATATCAAAATAAATTAATCTTACGGTCCAAAATTATATGAATCCTAATCCAGCTAAGAAATACTTTGCATTAGGGACAACCCTCAGTTTTGAATAAATTTCAAACAATTAAGATGGCTTAAAATTTTGATACAAAGCACAATTTCTAACTGTATAAAATAATGCATACAGAGTAATGGAACCCACCTAAGGGATGTAAATGTTCATCAAAATACTTATGCTAATTTTTATGCGCCATATGTGCATATTTCTGAAATCCATTCCTCACCAGTTTCAAAAGGGGCAAAAATTTTTTTAGATAAACAGTTAAGTCAAACAGTTGAAAATAAGTGATTCCAAAGTTCAAAAATTGAATGAATCGGAATCCAGCTAAGGAACTCTCTCTCTCTCTCTCTATCTCTCTGTATATATATATATATATATATATATATATATATATATATATATATATATATATATATATATATATATATATATATATACATGTATGAATGTATGTATGTATGTATGAATGTATATATCCGTAGGTACCTCAATTGCCGAGCATGCATTGTAAAAATCATAACAAATGCAACTTTACGTAAACGAAACGTGTTATTTATTACATTGCGTTGTTGGTCATTATTAAAAAAAAATTTCTTGCTGTTTTTTAATCAGCTGTCTGTTTGTTTATTTTTCATTTTTGAAATTTTAACCGTAGCGTCGAAGCAATTATGGAAAAATGGCTATAAAAGATTCTTACATGAAATACATTTAAAACAGTTTATAAATTTGTAAAATTTTGTATTTTTTTCTTTAGACAATAACTGTAAAAAGAAAAATTACGAGTACGACGAAAAAGTTAACATATATTACAAAATTTACTCAGATGTGATGGATAAAGTAAACTGGATAAATGCAAAAGGTACCTGCGAAGCTGAAGGTGCACAATTATTGATCTTGCGTAATAGGAAAATGTTTGATTTTGCAATCAGAAGTGAGATAATTTATTAACTTGAAATATTTTATTGTAAAATTTTACGTTAATACATGTACTTATTTTTCTTAACAGCCAACAATTGACTTTTTCAAAAAAATTATAGAGCAAAAACATGAAAAAATGAGTTTTTTCTACTTATTTTTATTATCGTACAACAGCAACCCTTTTTAAAGAACAGTCTCGTGCCAAAAGTATCGCGGAAAATGGCCGACGTCAAGATTGAGTTACCTTGCTTTGAACATAGTTTGGTAGTTAAAACACTTGAAAAACTTAACGTTAATATTATTACTTACCTTTAAAACTTGGTCAGGTGGCCTTTGGACCTATACAAGTAAGAATTCGTTTTGGAATTGAGTCATACAGATTCTGTATGTAATCAACTGCAAAGTCTTGCCAGATGTCAAGAATGGCATAAAAAAGCTGGGTAGACTTGGAGATCACTGGTGCACGAAAATGAGGAATTCTCTTAATTTTAAGCCAACAATTTCCAAATATATTAATGTCCGGTGACTGGGCAGGCCATACCATATTATGAATATTATTGTCATGCTTGTATCTTTCTACAACCCTTGCCCTATGGACAGGGGCGTTGTCGTCTTGAAAAATGTACGAATCGTCTGGAAAATGACGGGTTATAACTGGTCACAACTGATTTTCTAAACCTGACATGTGTTTTTGACCATTTATGTTTCCTTTTATCACCAAACCATGTGAAACAACCACATACCATGACAGAAACTTTCGGCTTACATTCTGAGGACAAACAGTCCGGTCGGAAAGCTTCATAAGCTTGACCAATTACAATTTGGGATTCACTATTCACTAATTATTATGGGTTTCCAGTAATCATTTACAGTTCATCGCCGTTTCTGTAAACACCATGTCAATATTTTTTTCTATTAACTTCTTTCACATCCATTCGTTTCTTGAAGACTCTCCTGTAACACTCATTTTTATGCAAATATCTCTAAATAGTCCTTCGACTAACACTGGTTTCATCGTTTTCGATGTTTAATTCATTGGTAATTTTTACCCATCGGATTTCATAGTGACGATGACTTCTATCTTGTCCCATGACAACTCTTTTAACTTGCGTCCTATTTTGTTTACATTCGAAAAAATACTACAATGACGCCATTTAAACGCAGTGTCAAAAGACGGTGGCCATTTTCCGCAAATACTTTTGGCACGCGACTGTACAATTTTAACTAATCCAAAAAAAAAAAAACTTGTATGTGTCTATATTTAGAATGTGTCCTTTTTAACTTTGTATAGGGGTCGGGCTTCAAAATTACGTTTCAAAAACAGTGGTAAGGAAATGATTGGTTGTTTTCGACAAGCAATATTTTCTTCTGATTCTAAACAGCTTCTTTCTCAATCGATTTGTGTTTCTTTAAGCTTGTTTTTTCAGTTCTTTCTGTTAATCTTTTTTTAGGTTGACTTATAGCTCTATTTAAAAAAAAATCATCAAAAATAATCATGATTTGTCTTCCAGTTTGAAATTTGAAAAAGTTAATTCTTCAAAAATATGTTGAGAAACTTTGTCAAAAATATATGCCCTTTAAATCGATGTCTTGACGCTTACAAAACCATCTGGTTTCAAAATTAGTAAAATTTCTGTGGTTAAAAAATATTTTACAACATATAAAATATATATAATGTTCAATTGCACACAATTTATTTGCTTTAGATCTCCGATTTGACCCAAAAATCAAGTAAAGGAAATAGATTTACAGATTACCTTCTTTTACATATGTTATTAGAAGATGAAAAAAAATGAATATTTTAACTGGCATATAAGAAAATGTATATGCCCATGTTAGTTACATTATCAATAAAGTGTCTCCTGATACCTACAACTTCGTAATATAAGTTAAAAACAATGTATTCGAAATTTTTTCTGATCTGACCAAACAATGTTATGAGACCAAAACACATTAACGCTATTCAAATGGAAATTATCACTAGCTATGTCCTCACTCTGAGTGTCTAACTTTTTTCTGTCCATGATCATTTTTTATTTAATATAATGTTGTCGAATTTTTTTTATTTTTTTCACAAAGGTTTTTTCCTTGTCCTTTATTGTATGTATACTTGTATCGACTACAATATGGAAAGTTTAAAAATCTTTTAGCATCTTTCTCGTATTTTATAATAAGTTTGGTTTTATAATGTAAAATGATGTGTATGAAGGACAAGCGATCCATTTTATTTAACAATCGTTAAAAAAATAAAATATCACAAAAATGTTACACCAAATGAAGTGTTTCGAGTCAACTCTACATTCATATGTTATTAAAAACACTTATTAGTGTTAATTGTAAGTTATTATCAACAGACAAAAAAATTATTTACATAATATTATTCATAAAGTTTTAGACTCTTTTGCGTGGGTGGGAATGAGTGATACAGAAAACGAAGGCGAATGGAAATGGGTAGATGGAACAAATGTTACAATAGACTTTTGGGACACCTGTCAACCAGATGACGGCTACATTGGCGAAGACTGTGGTTTGTTGCATATTTATAATAGAAAAGTTATTGATGTCAATTGCAACACTTTTTTATATCCATTTATCTGTACCTGTGAAAACAACGCAACCGTCAGTTTAGAGATTGATCTTAAAGAACAAGACAACACAGGTATTATAATATTTTAAGATCATTATACAACTTAAGCTTGGTACAATATTTGACTCAAAATTGGCAATACCGAATATTTAAAATGGGGTTTTTGGCATTAATATTTAAAAGAATTTAAATATGAGGACAATAACGTTTTTCAGACAAGAAACTATTGTTCTAGCCTTATCTGAGTTGTGTAATTTAATTGGTAATGATGCACACACTTTACATGTTTGATACATAAAAATGACAATTCCATTTCTAATTTAATTAAACTAACCTAAGGAAAGTAATTTTTAAAATTGGCATAAGTTTTTTTTCCCCTATTTTTGATTTAATTTGTTAAAATATCCACTAATATGATCCAAGTTATTCTACCAAAATAATATAACTGAATTTAATATTTGACAATATGACATAACATGAGGTACTCTTTATCAGTGCCTTAATGTCTGTATATTTGAAATATAAAAGCAATATTTCACAAATATGAAATATTTACTGTACCGTAAGTACTTTTTTATGGATTGGACAGACATTAATAAAAGGCTTTTTTAAAACATTTCTTGCACGACATTTTTTAGCTTTATTATAAAATATTCTCTGGAGGTTTAACAAAGCGCGTTGAAACAAAATTATTAAAACTGAAATATGCGTTAAGATATTGCATAAATTAACATTTGTTTGTCATCTTTTAAACACTTCTTAATTGCCTTATATATAATCGAACACAGGTATACACTTTCATATTTTATCAAAACACTTGTTTCATTTTAATGTGCCATATGTCCGCATTTCATCAGTGAGATAAGGCGGAAAATGTAAGTAGATAAAAAAGATAATCAAAATATTTAAAAGTTCATGAATCAAAAGTTCAAAATTTTATAAATCCAAATTTAGTTAAGCAATGTTTTCACTGAGGAAACAAATCTTAGTTTCAAATATAAAAATGGGAATTTCTTGAAAGACAATCAAAATGTTTTAACGGTATTGACAAAAAGAAGAAGTCTATTAAATTTACATCATGTGGGTGTCACTAGTTTCTAAATCTCTAAACTTTGCACTTCAAATATTAGATTTACATGTCCAAATGTATTTACTGTGTTTTATAAAGCAAACGATGAAAAGTACTTTTTAACACAATTTAAAGGGAGATTCATCATCACGTCCGATGAGAATTGAAATTTTAATTTAGTATTCATAGTCTTTCTGTTGACTCAAAACCCATTCAAAACCCAGACAAAGACAATATAGAATAATATAATATGTGTCAATAACCACAAAACAAACATGAAGAAAAATACTGGAAAGCAACAGATAATGATTTTATTGATTTTGTTAAAATGAAAATGTAAAACATAAAAATTTTAACCATCTAAGAAGGATATTCAATATTTAAATTGTAAATAAGTCTCATTTAGAGAAGTAATTAAGTCAATTCTATATAAAATTTTTCGAACAGTATAACTTCTAGACACTTCAATATTTTATCCTCTAAACCATTAGTTTTTTAACTCACAGTTTGGATTGTAAATAATTTTGTAGCATTTTAGAACATGCAATATTATACAAAACTCGCTTTCAAAATCTAGGTTATTTTAAATGTGAATGAAGGGTTAACTTTCAATACAAGTTAGTTGTGACCGTCAAAGCATAACTCATGAACATGTAGCTGTTATTACAATATACAAAAGTATGTTGAAATATTACCTCTTTTAATTTTTTCAATAATTTGTTTAATTTCGCCTGTAGGCTTTAGGAAACAGTTTCACAGCATAAAAATATACTTAAAATTTAATGTTTACCAAACAAATTTGTGGCAATTTGAACAAACGTTTATATGAAAAAAGTTTTAAACAAATGTTTTTCGAAGTGTCTTTTTATTTTCACTACTTGTTAAATATACCCTTCTTCAAATTATTTTCTATTTTTGTACTTCAGAACTTTTAATTGTTTTCATCCTTTTCTTCTTTTAATTCTTGTTTTATTATCACTTTAACCTCCCTTTCAAACAACTTAGAAAATTATTTTCTTAAATATTGAATATATTTTTTAATATTTATATATGTACAAATCATTCATGTTTTCGTGGGTTTTTTATACCTTGAACACATAATAAATAAACATATTGAAAATAAATTTAATTTCAGTTCCTTTTAATTCAAAACGACAATACATCGGTAAATTTTTATTTAAAAGTTTTACTTTTGTAGATTGTTTTATTGATGGTTATAGCTTTATAGAAGAAGCAAAACTTTATTTTAAAGTATTTTATAAGTCTCGTAACCATTCTGATGCTGAACACATCTGTCATGGAGACCAGACACACCTACTTTCAATTTCTACGTTGTATGAATACAGCTTTTTAAATAGAATAATCCCTGGTAAGACATATTGGTTGTATTCGATTGCTTTTGTATGTTTTTATAAGGAATTTCAGTTTCAAACAGAAATTATATCTTCTTAGATTTAGGTGGGAGAGTTTAACGGATGTTCACTTTTTGTAGACAAGAACACAATCTTCTTATTTTTATTTAAATGCACACTAGTGATGGTAGAATCTAAGTTCTAATTTGGCAAGTACAGGGTTTTGACCTAATTTATACAACTATATATTTATGTTTAACATTTTAGATTGGTTTTTATCATACTTTCTGATACTATATAAATCCTTATCTTCTGCAAATTACAATGACTATGAAATAAATACCATAAATCTTTTTCATGTATTTTACTGATTGACAGAATCTCTTGTTTTAAGAGGACGGACATGTTACTTTATTGTTTGGTTCTAATAAATTTAGTGAATTTATCTTATGTTCTATTGTTTTAACTACACAATTAACTTGATTTAATGAGGTTTTACATCCCAGTCAAGTATATATTACTTATATTGAGTAGTCAGCTGCTATAGGTGAAGTGGCAGAAATTTTTACCTTTGAAGTCCTCTTTAGGCAAAGTACAGAGGGGGGATAACGTTTGAATACAAATTAGTTATTATGTAAAGTTAAACAATTTGATAATTTAAACTTTTGACTTGTTTTTACACACAAGTAGCAAATATAATTAAATCTAAGACATAGAACAATGCAAATGTAAATTTTTGTTAATGCGATAGTTACAGTCCATTTTTGTCATCATAATTTTGATGCATTTGTAGAGAATAGCAAAAAGAATAAAAGATTTCATTATGAAAATTGTAATTTATTCTCTTACCTTTCTTACCTTTTTGACTACGCTAATTTAAAATTACATTTTAAACAATATGGAAATATAGTTTTGTGTTTTAGATAAGATTTTACACATACGGTAAGGTCGCTTAAGGCAATTCAAGACACTTTAAAAAATCAGGTCGACTGTATAGTTAATATTTTCCAATTTTAGTTTGTGTTTCTTTCAGAGGTTGATGGCAAATATTTTCACATCCATTCAGACGAAACACTACAGCATTTTTTTCAAATATCAAGCGAACTCAAATACACTTCAGACAACTTATTAGATAATGATGGAAACAAATGTTTTGTTCTCGTTATTAGTAATGGATCCACTGCTTTTATTGACAAAAGAAACTGTTCAGATACACTGCCTTTTATATGTGGGTCATATTGCAAAGAAAATCGATTAAATAGGGTATGGACGGACTATGAACAACGTTACTTTGGTATGTAAATATGAAAAAAAAAATAAAAAAGTAAAAACTAAATGCTCATCGAAATATGATGTTATCGTTTTAATATCTCTTATGTTTTTTGCATATTTTACCATTTGTATTGTACTTTTTAATGTTTTGACAACAAAAGTTGCTAGTTTTAAACATTTCAGATGTCTTTTTCATGTAGTCGTTGGCCTTGTATACATTACATAATATACCTCTGCTTATAATACGCTTACTTAGTATATGACACATCATAATTCAACAGGTATTTTCGTTAAATATATATAAAAAAGTTCTAAAGTTCTTTAACAGTTGAAGTTCTTGAGTTTTATATCAATACACATTTTAATGTCTTTCTGTAATAATAGATGTTATTGTGTTAAATTTAGATTAATAAGGAAATCCATTAACCTTAGTGTTTTAAGAAACTACAAGTTCAAAGACTTAAATATATATATTTTAAAGCACGGATTTTCATAAAGATTTTTTCTAACGTGTCGTTCCAAAAGTATTGCTGATTCAGATAAAAATATTTATGTGTAAGGAAAAGAAAAACATAAAACTAATAATAGTCTTCAAAGAAAAATATAAAACTCAATTGTTATTTTAGAAACAAATCGGATACTTGTTTCGACAGACAAAAGTATAAAATACTTTATCACAGAGACTCCGGTTGACTTGACACTCCTGAAAGAAATAAAAACAGATGAACCAGTGTATAGTTTGGATATTCTCTTCCAAAAGAATCTTTTATACTGGCATAGCCGAGATTCAACATTCATTATGGTCACTTCATTAAAAGATTCAGCCAATAATGTTCATCAGAAACTTCATTACACTGGTGACCCTTACACTTATCTTGCTGTTGATTGGATGTTTGATAATGTTTATTTCTCTACAATGAATTCGCAAACAATAAGCGTTTCAAATGGATATTATGCAAAAATACTATATCTAATTAATGTTGAGAAACCTCAATATATACATGTAGATCCTTTGGCAGGGTAAATATTAATGTTCATAATGTTCTCTCTCTCTCTCTCTCTCTCTCTCTCTCTCTCTCTCTCTCTCTCTCTCTCTCTCATAAATAACGTAAGCACACTCACACACACACCTACCCCAACAAACATTAAATAGGTTTTTTTTAATTTTTTAATATCACCATGTTATAAACTGTTGTAAAAAACAAAACCATTATCAGATGAATCCGCTAATCTTCTCTACACCACGTAGAAATAAAGTTAGGTGTCGTTTTGTGAAGATATAACGTATCTACTCAAATGCGATATCAGATCATGCGATAAAACAAATAAAAATATATTAGTCATAAAAAATAAACAACCTTTATCGTTCGATAGAAACAAAAAAATTGACAGGAAAGATCATTTGTCTTTTTTTTTTAAATATATACTAATTATATATATATATATATATATATATATATATATATATATATATATATATATATATATATATATATATATATATATATATATATATATAAAACATGCGATCTGACAACTATGGAATGATTATTTTCCAAAGTTGCGTCACCAAAAGGAGACTTCTGATAAAGAAAATTTTTATGTAATATTAAAGAACCCATCTTAAATAAAAGATTTCACAAAAAAAAATTAAAAAAATTCTGGCTAGTTTTTGAAATATTTAATGTTTGGCCTCACTTCCTTGATGGAAGTTCACGTGTATCACCTATTTTGCCAGTTTGCAAAGTTTTTACTTTGTTTTTGGGATTGTGATATGGACAAGGACTGTTATGTTTGTTTTATTTTTTATAAAAATCCAATTGGAATTCCAATTGCAAAATATTCCAATTGGAAAAATGAAAAATTCCAATTGGAAAAAATTTCAATAAAATTTAGTTGGGAAAAAAATTCCATAGGACTGATTTTGTTTGGAAAAGTATTCCAATTGGAAAAAAATTCCTAAAAGACATTTAATTTTGGAAAATATTTTCAAATGAAACTTACTTGGAAAAAAAATCAAACAAAAGGCTATTATTCCAAGAAAAACATTCATTTAAAAAAATTCCAAAATAAGTACTTTGTTGGAAAAATAATCCAAGGCATTCTATTTTGGAAAAAAAATTTCAACATTTTACTCATTTGAAAAACAATTCCAACATCATACCATTTTGGAAAAAAAATCAAACATAATATTATTTTGGAAAAAATTCCAACATTATTCTATTTTTGGAAAAAATTCCAATAACATACCATGTTGGAAAAAAATTCCAATAAAATCCATGTTGGAAAAAAAATCAAATGACCTATCATGATTGAAAAATAAAAATAATTTTTGATTAAATATCATAACATCTTTAACAGTATGATTGTAGAAGAAAAGGGGTATTGATAATGGTCTGACAGACAAAAACCAAGTTGATGATGCATGTTTGTAACATTATGTATACCATCTGTTCAGAGTAAAAAAAAATGAAGGGTCATTATTTAGGTCACCCTATTCATATTCGAACTAAGCCTAGAAAACATGACAACTTAAAACATAATTTCACATAATTTCTATGTACATCTATTACATGTACTTGGTTACAGTAGTCAAGAAAATATAATATTGAATAAAAATAAATGAATAAATAAATAAAATAAGTGTTAATTTTGATGGGATGCCATTATGAAGTCCCCAAAATGAAGCAATAAGATTTCTGTATTTAAACAATTCAGTTTATTTGAAACAATAACTGGAAATAGTTAAATATGTATTTAACTCTTGTTTATTTTATTACACATGTATGTGATACCTTACAACCAAGTTTCAATAGTAAATGTTTAATAAAAATATGTTTTTGGAAGGGGCATTAAACTCTGATAAATATAGGTTTTTGTTTATTCAAAGCACCATATCATTTGAAAAGGAATTTTTTATTACATATCTTCTAAGTTTCAACATTATCTGTCAAGTATTCAGGAAGAAAACTGTTCAATAAAAAGAATATGTTTGTGGAGGGGCATTAAACGCTGATAATAAAGCTCTTGATGCCTTTTTTAAACCATAAATAGAAAAAAAGGATCATGGTCCCAAATGAAACTAACAAGGTATTTTAACAATAAACAAAATAACTCTTTCTAAATCTAGCTAAAGTAGGTGTTAAATACACATGCTAAACACAGTCCACTATGCCATAAAGTCACATGGTCTTTTGACCAGGTGAGCTTATAATACTACCCTTAATGCTGCAGGTTCAAACTTTGTAATGCAACTTTAACTTCTAAATCTATATCATTTCACCCCATATCAACCTATTTCCACACTTCAAAATGACCGAGAAAAGCTTTTTATCCATCTTCTGCCTCAAATATTCTTCCATGATAAATTATACTAATTACTGAAAATATCAATTGAATTTTATACAGTGTATATCTATAGGATACAAAATACTTTTTTATCTTGTATAATTTTGAAAAAGAATAAGTTATACCCTGCTCTATCAAAATTACTATCATAACTGTGACCAAATATTAGTTAGTATGATTAAATTACCGGATTTTATCACTGTATCAGAGAGAAAAGATCAAATATCACCAGTTCAAATTGTGATGGTAAACTTTTTACATATTTCAACAGGTAAACTCATGATTCTAAGACCAAGATGGCAAAATTTCCCAGACAAATATCTCTGCAACACAAGTTGCTGCAATTGTTTATTCCAGCTATTGGTGATAAGACAACTTTTAATTATTTTTAGGATAAAACTTATTACAAGTTCATGGAGTGTATGAGTGTGTATTATTTCTGATCTGCAATGTACTAGTGTGCACTTAAGTCATTCTAAATATTGCTACTACAGTCATTTGAAATGTGCCAGATAAACAGTGAAACCCACAGGGTCCATTATACTGGTACTGAGCCAACTAGTAAGAGACTACAACAAGGAAAAACCTTTCTCACTTTTGTTTGACCTGCATCAAAGCAAAAGTGCTGAGACACTTTATTTTTTGTAGGCTATCACCTTAAACACTTTGCCCTCTCCCAAAATAAAAAATAAAGTTTAAGGTGTTACAGAATGTAATCCCCATGTTATGGAAACAAGGTATGATATTTCAAAAACAAAAGACAAAAATGGTATATATGATATCAAATGTCAATGATGGTGCTTGAAATGGCATGGTATGAATTACTAATAAAATTGTCTGGCTAGACAAATTTTTTAACAAAATAAACTTAATTGCTAGATTAAATTAAATTCAAGTGGTACAGTGGTTTACACAAAAATGGCAAAATTTTATTTGACGTGCATTTAGTTTTGGTTTTAAACCCTGGTCAAGACCGTTTATACGTGTATATTCAAGTTGGTCATTTCATAAATAGTAGGAAACCCAGAGCCCCCCCCCCTTCCCACCACAAACAAAAAGAAAAAAATAATTAAATAAATTTAAAAAAAAGTTTTAATCAGTGAATTTACTTAATATCTCTTTTCATTGTGATTATTTTATTGTCACCAGGACCCCACCTTTTTTTATTTCTTATTATTTTATTTATTATTTTTGGGAAGTGGGTGGGTGGGGGTAAAGTTCAAATTAAGGGATGTGGGATACCAAACACCCTTGTACGTTGGCTTGTTCACAGATCCCAGATCCAGTGTAACATAGTCCAAATATATTAACTAATTAACTAAGTTGAAAATCCATGTACAAATTTTTAGATTTAATTTACCTGTTTACCAGGTGTACAATATAACTGAGATATAACTGATCATTTAAAGATAAAATAATACCATGTATTCTGTAACCATGATGCATATTTGTTGAATCATTCACTACACTGGAAAAAAGACTGGTTTGTCTTCAAAATACATGTAATTCCTAAGATAAGGACCAAACATCAACTTCATTCAATGTTTGTTAGTCGTTCCCTATAATTTGTTCTCCCTGTACAATTGAACCAGCCCTGTTACAATGATATGTATTCTAACACATGTATCAGTTGTCAATCAATATTGATGTTTCATTTTGATGACGATTTTCATATTTTTCATATCGTACTGATATGTTCATCGTATTTGGTCTCCCAGGGGTGTAATATTTAGATATTCTAAAACTCAAGTTTTCTTACATCCCAAAGCCTGTGTAAAAGTTAAACAAATCTCTAAATGAGTAACTAAAGTTCTGTTATATAAATTTCCTAGAATAAATATTTTTAATAGAATCGCCTGGTAATTTTCCAGTCTATACATCTCTCTCTCTCTCTCTCTCTCTCTCTCTCTCTCTCTCTCTCTCTCTCTCTCTCTCTCTCTCTCTCTCTCTCTCTCTCTCTCTCAACAACCCATATACCTATATATTAAAATTATTTCAAATCGGTGATATGTGTTCTGTATTTCTGTTAATCGAAATGGGCCTGAACAAGTTATTCGCAACCTTGCGACCAATCCACAACAAACAGTTAATTCCTTGTAGTAATATGCTGAGTTATCACCGAAAGAAGAACATTTTGATAAGGATAAGTAAATTCTTACTTAGTCATTTCCGGCTTGTTGGTGTGGTTATTTATTAATTGAGAAAATGTTTGTTTTACCTGAAAAAAATTATATTTCCCTTATACAACACACATAACATTAACCTATATTTTTATGAAACATTTCAAAATGGAACTCAAGTCTTTACTTCTCAGCATGAAATGAATGCAAATATGCAAATAATAATAATAATAATAATAATAATAATAATAATAATATCAAAAATAATAAAATGCTGAAAATCAATTTAAATTAATCGCGGAGAACTGATATAGTTCTATTTGAAAATAAATAAATAAAATAAATAAATAAATAATAAATGAATTAATGAATGAATGATGAGAGAGAGAGTGAGAGAGAGAGAGAGAGAGAGAGAGATAGAGAGAGAGAGAGAGAGAGAGAGAGAGAGAGAGAGAGAGAGAGAGAGAGATTGAAAAAGTTTCGGTCAAAACGTAACAGATAGTAACACATGTTGATAAAAATAAATAAAAGAATATAGGCAGATTATTAACGAAAAAGCTTAAAAATTAAATAGCATATAAAATAAAATAAAATAAAATAAAATAAAATAAAATAAAATAAAACAAAACAAAACAAAACAAAACAAAACAAAACAAAAATAAAATAAGATAAAGAAGTGACCTGCCTAAATGTTGCATAAGCAGCGAATGCCAGGGATACTCAGGATGAATAAACGTGTCACTTGGGGGAATAAATTGGTTTTACTTGTGATTAGTCTATAAATATCAAATCTCAGAAATGTATGTCTGTTCATTGCACCATAATAGGTAATATCACCTTGTACATGTACAGATTTATCTTAAATCACTGTATGAGCTTTTCTGAAAAAAAAACTATCCGATGCTCTACCGGTAAAATACTAATGACTAAGTACTGCTGCAGAGTTAAGCAGTTTTGGTTTTAAAAATACAAGAAAAAAATCTCCCTCCGAAAAATGAAATTTTTATTTAAAATATTCGTGTAAAAAATTGTTTTGAATATTTCAGCGACGTTCCGTTTTAAATATCGCTGAAGGTATATGCAGGATACCTAAATATTCGTGTCAAATAGAACTTAAAAATCTTTAATGTTAAAAAATAGAAACAAAATTTTATTATTTTTATTTAATGAAGTTTTGAATTTTAAACCGGTGTTATTAATCTTAACATTCCATGTTTTATGAGGGAAACGAAAAAGATAATACTTTCAAGCTTTCTGACATCTAAATCAGAGGGTAGTTTTATTGTGTAACATAACAGACAACAATAAATAAATAAATAAATTAATTAATTAATTAATATTGAGAAAAAACCTAAAAGTAGATGTTTTTCTTTATGCAAATAAATATCCCTTCTCGTACCTCAGCAAAAAGTTCAAACAGTAGTTTTACTAATCGTTATCATAATGAGTCAAAGTTGATAATACATATGATGTTGAATAGATCAATTTATAATAGAGGAAAATGGCTTCAGAAAAAATAAGGTTTATTAAATATTGTTCATTTTTAAACTTCTGTCTAGGAAAGAAAGTGAACTCGGACGAGAGTATCGAAAATGATGTACGTACATGTATTATCATTATTATTATTATTATTATTATTATTATTAAAGTTGAAATCATATCTATCTCATTTCGAATTCAACAAGGCCAGTGTACTTAAGTGTATCCCGCCTACCATGTCACGGGGCATCATTTTTTCAGGTGTCTTCCAAAGTATAAGACTTTCATCTCAAAATGACCGGTGTTCGGCAAAAGAATAGTCACTACGAAATTCAATGTCTTGGGCCAAACCCTACTGGAAGATGATAGACGACATGAGTAGTAAAATAAACGTGCTTCTTATAATTAGTATATACATATCTAGGTTTAAAAAAGAGAGAGAGAGAGAGAGAGAGAGAGAGAGAGAGAGAGAGAGAGAGAGAGAGAGAGAGAGAGAGAGTACATATGAAGTTGAATCAAAAGATCCCCGAAATATTAAAAATTCGTTTTTTTTTTCCTTGGGGCTATGCCCCTCAGCCCCCTTCCCCGCATTGGGTTCTTTGGTGGCCTTTAGTGGCCCTATCATTTAGCCGCTGGACTCGAATCTTCGTTACTTGCAATATCTACTATAAAATGCTGGATTCTCCCGTGCTGGTGAACATTTAACTACCCGGACAAAGTCAAGAGTTTTATTATCAGTGTTCAAATACGCGTTTGTCTTTGTTGTTATATTTTCCCGTTTTCATTGACTGTTTCAAAATACCAGTCAATCAGTTAAAATTACAATTTTTTTTAAATCGGAGGGGGCATGCTCCACCTGCAGAATTTCACTCTATCGTAACAATGCTGTGTCTCTTGTCATTGTTTAGACTCAGGATTCTCCCCTACATCATTATAAGAAAGTGTATCCATTTGCTTTACCAATGTTCGTGATATTGTCTTTATATGACCGCCTCATTATTAATTTATAAAAAGAGGAATCTTGACTGTTGTAACACATACATGTATCATTAGTGTTCGTTTACCGTACTTGGTATAATTTTACTGGGTTATAATGTTTATGGTACGATACATTTTCAAATGAAATTAGAATGCACGCCTACAACCCATTTTATGTTATTATTCTAAAGAGGTATGTATGGCACCATTATCTAATTTTTCAAATAATACTTTTGAATTAAAAAAAAATCATTTTTAATGAATATAGATTAAAAAAATGTCTTTTATCCTTAATTTCGGATTCATTGTACCGTAGATTAAATTTTTTGCCAATAAAATTCCCATGCAAGTTCTGATGTTAAGGAATGTGAAAGAAAAGGCATTTGATGCTCAAGAGGACTGACTGTTTTAACCCAGCAATGCATCACACAAGGAACGTGTGGGATATGGGTCAGCGTAGCTCAGTTGCAGGAAAACTGGCAGGGAGCATGATGTCCAGGGTTTCGTACCCTCACCCAGACTTGCATTTTTCTCCTCCCTTTTACACTACCACATTTGTTATATTAGGGAAAGTGTTGATCTAGACTAATATTCCTTTAGTGTGATGAAACACTGTGAGTGCCCGAGTTAATATACAACAATGCAAAAATCCATGTAACTAGTGCATATGCAATGAAATTTGGTCTTTTTGGTCTTTGAAGAAAAAGTCTATTTGGATCTGAATACTTAATATTTTTATGGTTATTTAAAGCTGAAAAATTTTTATTTTGCTTTCTCACCACTGTCTCATCAGTTTACTGCACACACACAAGATGAGTTACATATCAGTTAAATTTGTAATATTGCAGTTGCTCAATATAAATACACTTGTACATCATTATGCATTTTTCAATACAAAATAATCAAAAACTATTTGTTTTCAATTCTTTTCAAACAAATATTTAATGGTTTGAAATCTTTTCTGTGATGTTGATGCTGAATGCTTTGTACTGTCACTTTTGTTTCCCACTCTATGATAATCATAATGTATATGTTAAAGGTACACTAGTTCACCTGTTTTATAATTTATTGTCATCCTATACTGTAGATTTGTTCATTTTACTCCTTAAATCAGTAGAATTTATTATAATTCTCATGTAGAATCTGTAAATAATGTCAATCCCCCAAGGGAGATAACTTTACTCCTTATACCAGGTGTTCTGTTGTTAATATACATGTATTGGTAATTGGCTAAGACTGATTTTGTGCTAAAATATAATCAAAAATACTTTCCATTCAAATATCTGTCAATAAAAATTGAATTTTTGAAATATAATTTTTCTGATGACATGTATTTATTTCACTCTACCTGATATGCCTGTGAGCTTTCCATAACATATACGGTAGTTTAAACAATCTTCATTCAATTAAATATGATACATTTAACTTAATTACTAATAATAACTTCAAAGGATTCTGGAACTACAGAATTTCTCTAATATTAACCAGTCTCCTGTATCTAAAACAACTTAAACATCTAAAACAGGTGTATAATCATTTGCATAATAATAATAAATAATATTAATAATATTAATAATAAATTGTGGTAAAAAAATAAAAATAATAAATGATATTGAAATAATTACAATAAAACTCCATTTATACTGTAATTCTTGGGACTTCTAATCATAATGTTTAGTGATGGAATATTGTTATTATAATAATAATAATAAATATACATTCAAAGTGAGTGCATGTGCAAAAAATACAGTAGATACATGAGTATATTCATATATAACTGAAAAAAAATTTGTAAACTTGATAATTATAATAATTATAATTATGTAGTTGGTTAAATAAAATAAAATGGATGTATATTAAGTAATAAAAATAATAATTATAACATGATTGACAATGGAATATTTATAAAGCCATGACCTTACATGTTGAATATCCATGACGTAGACAGTAAATAATGTTAAGTAAAGCGTTTACTTTTTAAAATGAATTCTTGTACTGTGAGAAATGAGGAAGATAATTTTATTGTCTTTGAAGGACAGAGTAGGATCACCAAACAATAATTTATCCATAACATATAGTTTGCAATAATCCAGCTCTGCTGGTAAAAAACCCAGTTTCTGCAAAGAAGTAAATGCTATTTACTCTGCATTTTTTTCATGTTAGGCATAAGTATTTTCACATTTGCTTTGTAGTTTACAATTTGTTTTTAGTTTGCTTTATAGTCATGCATCTTTTTATTGGTTTGTGTACTTTGTTCCTTCGTGGAAATAAACACTCATTGCAGTTGATGATGACATTATGTGCAATATATATGGATGTTCATGTCAGGTTTGGTATTGAGTCAAGATACATTATAATGCAAGTTATTGGGTGAGTGATGCTGGTCAATGGACAGATTATATGATTGTCTGCTCTCTGTGTATAGTGGTTAAGGCAGAATATGTACTTTTAAGTTCTTAAACTCTGTTATGACAGCCCTTTAGTTATATAATAAAACACAAACATACCAGCCAATGTCGAAATCACAAGTTATCTAAGTCATATTTGTATTATTACTAATGGAGTGCACATACAGGGTGGAATTTGTGAAATTTTACAATCCATGTAAGAAATACCCAAGAACTTGAGTAATAGTCATGTTTATTGTGCTTTTATTTCAATATGAACTTCATGCATAAATATTGTCAACTGATAGTAAATCATCATTTAAGATATCATAGAAGTACTAATCCTTATACTGTGGTAATACTAGTATATGTAATATACACTCCTCAATCAGATCAAATATTTACCTGTAATACCTAAACTGCTGTCCAGAAACTGATACTTATCTATATCTGGGTTGGTTTTATCTAGTACAATTTACTTACATAATTATATAATTATCATGTGTGAAATATCCAGTTAATTTCATTTAATTAGTTTCATTGAAATATATTGAAAATGTTTATATTTAGTTTCTTATTAATTAATAATTATTGTGACATGTATATGAAGGAGAATCTTAACTTGGTGGCTAAACAGTTAATTATTTAATTAATTAACAAAGAAACATCTAAAATATTTAAATAAATAAATAAGTAAATAAATAAATAATGGATAAATCTTTATTTGTTGGAAAAAATAATAAAAAGCTTTTTAATCATTGGAAATCTGGTTATTTATAATTTACATTCAAAATTGGGATTTAAGATAACACATGTTACCACAGAGAAAAAAAACTTTTTTTTTTCTTAAGAGCATTGAGAATGTTTTGAGCAAAATTTTTACAAAGAACACAGTCTTGTTACAGGTACTGAGGCCATTATGATTAGATTAAATGGTTCTATCATATTTTTAAGCAATAAAAATAACAAAACTTAAGATAATAAACCTGACAATGATAAGAAATGTATGGGGGAAATATTATTTTGCAATTTGGCTATTATCAATCTTCAGTAAATAATTGGATTTTATAATCAATCAAGAGCTGCAACTTGATGCACCACTAAAATACACATGCTGTGCTATGCCATATGCTCACTCTGCAAGCAGTGAGCTAAACAATCCTATATGTGAACAAACCTGATCTTCTTTGAATTAAGTATATAACTCTCTTCCAGATATGATTTTACTTGATAACTTACAATTAAGTGCACATTACCAAAATTTCAAACTGAAGATACAAATAAAAAATATCACAGCTATTGTCAATGACTAAAATGCACAAAACTACTTTTATCTATTTAAATTATAAAACATTACAAATTGAAATTAAATCCTCCTACAATGTACCAAAATTTTCATAGTGGAAAGGAAATATTTTAAATTCAATTAAGCTAACGGAAAAAGAAAATATAGTATATTTTATTTACCATGGATGCTCAAAATAATTTAAGGGGCCTTTATGACCCTAGAGAATTGAAAAAGTACTTATGAATCACTTCTCACCATCTAGGTTCAAATCCCACTCCAACAGATCATAGTATGAGAAAGTTGTCAGTTCACTTGACAAAGAATTTTTCTGGTTAATCTAATTTCCTCTACTATCCCAGACCTGACGACCTCAGTATAGATAAAAAAAATCTTTACTTGGACATAAAACATCCTTACTCAACTCAAAATATTTAGAAATTGACTAAAATGATATTTTTATCTGATAATGAAAATAATGATAATTTTTCATTGAATATGTCAAAGCTTTAATGACAGATAAATCCGAAAAGATTAATGAAACTGAAATTCATGAGTCCATAGAAAAATTCTCCCCTGGTGAAGAATATCTGTAATGACTGATTACATGTAATTGTATTACTAAAATTAAAATGATAGCATTCAAGTACACCAAAATAAAAAAGTTTAACAGGAATAAAACATGTAAATTTACCTTATTGCTAAAAAGGAAGAATGGATAGAAAGAAAGAATAAAGGAAGGAGTGAGTGATTACCAGTATGTATAACCATGTAGGTTTGAGAAAGTATAGTTAAGAATAAGGAAATAATCAAAATAATAAATACTGGAAAATAATGAATGAATGAATGAATAAGTTATAGCCATGTAATGTGGGGAAATATTGATTACAAGTAAATGGTTATATAAAATAAATAAATAAATAAATAAATAAATAAATAAATAAATAAATAAATAAATAAATAAATAAATGAATGAATGAATGAATTTGATTAAAAATAAAAAAGTTAATATATATTAATATATAAGTAAAAATTTCCACAAGGCATTTCATAAACAAGAACCCATAAGTTTATTTTAAATAAAAGTAAAATTTCAAACTACAGGTAATTTCATTTTTATTACTTTCTGTGCATGTTCAAAAAGTCCATTATTTAATTAATTTATTATTATTAATTTATTTATTTTAGATGTTTCTTTGTTAATTAATTAAATAATTAACTGTTTAGGCACCAATTTAAAATTCTCCTCCATATACATGTCACAATAATTATTAATTAATAAGAAACTAAATATAAACATTTTCAATATATATCAATGAAACCAATTAAATGAAATTAACTGGACATTTCACACATGATAATTATATAATTATGTAAGTAAATTGTACTAGATAAAACCATCCCAGCAATAGATAAGTTTCAGTTTCTGGACAGCAGTTTAGGTATTACAGGTAAATATTTGATCTGATTGAGGAGTGTATATACATATACTAGTGTTACCACTGTATAAGGATTAGTATTTCTATGACATCTTAAATGATGGTTTACTATCAGTTGACAATATTTATGCATGAAGTTCATATTGAAATAGAAGCACAATAAACGTGACTATTACTCAAGTTCTTGGGTATGTCTTACATGGATTTTAAAATTTCACAAATTGAGATACCCCCACCCCGCACTGCATTAGTAATAATACAGATATAACATAGATAACTTGTGATTTGGAAATGGACTGGTATGTTTGTGTTTTATTATTTAACTAATGGGCTGTCATAACAGAGTTTAAGAACTTGAAAGTACAAATTCTGCCTAAACCACTATACACAGAGAGCAGACAGTCATATAATCTGTCCATTGACCAGCATCACTCACCCAATGACTTGCATTATAATGTATATGAACTCAAAAGTAAACCTTTTTTACCAAACATGACATGAACATCCATATATAGCACATAATATCATCATCAACTGTAATGAGTGTTTATTTCCATAAAGAAATAAAGTACACAAACCAATAAAAAGATGCATGACCATGAAGCAAACTAAAATCAAATTGTTAACTACAATGCAAATGTGAAAATACTTATGCCTAACATGAAAAAAATGCAGAGTAAATAGACTTAAGCATTTACTTCTTTGCAGAAACTGGGTTTTTTACCAGCAGAGCTGGATTATTGCAAACTATATGTTATGAATAAATTATTGTTTGGTGACCCTACTTTGTCCTTCAAAGACAATAAAATTATATTTCTCACAATACAAGAATTCATTTTAAAAACTAAGCGCATTACTTAACATTATTAACTGTCTACGTCATGGATATTCAAAATGTGAGGTCATGGCTTTATCATTATTCCATTGTCAATCATGTTTTTATTATTATTATTATTATTATTATTATTATTACTTAATATACATCTGTTTTATTTTATTTAACCAACTACATAATTATAACATTATTATCAAGTTTACAATGTTTTTTTTTTTCAGTGATATATGAATACACTCATGTATCTACTGTTTTTTAACACATGCACTCACTTTGAATGCATATTTATTATTATTATTATAATTACAGTATTCCATCACTAAACATTATTATCAGAAGTCCCAAGAATTACAGTATTAATGGAGTTTTATTGTGATTATTTCATTATCATTTATTATTATTATTTTTATTATTATTATTTCACCACAATTTATTATTAATATTATTATTACTATATTATTACGCAATTGATTTTTTAAGATACAGGTGACTGGTTAATATTAGAGATATTCTCTAGTTCCAGAATCCTATGAGATTATTATTTGTAATCACGTTAAATGTATCATATTTAATTGAATGAACTTTGTCTAAACTACTGTATATGTTATTGAAAGCTCACAGGCATATCAGGTAGAGTGACTGCAAATGCATGTCATCAGAAAAATTATATTTCAAAAATTCATTTTACTGACAGATAAATGAATGGAAAGTATTTTTGATTATATTTTAGTACAAAATCAGTCTTAGCCAATAACCAATAAATTAACAACAGAACACCTGGTTTAAGGAGTAAAGTTATCTCCCTTGGGGAATGACATTATTTAGAGATTCTACATGTAAATTATAAACAATCCTACTGATTTAAGGAGTAAAATGAACAAATCTACAGTAGAGGATGACAATAAATTATAAAACAGGTGTACTAGTGTACCTTTAACATATACATTATGGTTATCATATAGTGGGAAACAAAATGACAGTACAAAGCATTCAGCATCAACATCACAGAAAAGACTTCAAATCATTAAAAAAAACAGTGTTAGAAAAGAATTGGAAACAAATAGTTTTGATTATTTTGCATTGAAAAATGCATAATGATGTACAAGCGTATTTATGTTGAGCAACAGCAATATTACAAGTTTAACTGATATGTAACTAATCTTGTGTGTGTGTGCAGTAAACTGATGAGACAGTGGTGAGAAAGCAAAATAAAAATTTTTCAGCTTTAAAAAACCATAAAAATAGACCTTCTCTTCAAAGACAAAAAAGACCAAATTTCATTGCATATGCACTAGTTACATGGATTTTTTGCATTGTTGTATTATATTTACTAGGGCACTCACAGTGTTCCATCACACTAAAGGAATTTTAGTCTAGATGAACACCTTCCCTAATATAACAAATGTGGTAGTGTAACAGGGAGGAGAAAAATGCAGGTCTTGGTGAGGGTACGAACCCTGGACATCATGCTCCCTGCCAGTTTTCCTGCAACTGAGCTACGCTGACTCGTATCCCACACGTTCCTTGTGTGTTGCATTGCTGGGTTAAAACAGTCAGTCCTCTTGAGCATCAAATGCCTTTTCTTTCACATTCTGTAACATTAGAACTTGCATCGGAATTTTATTGGCAAAAATTTAGTCTACGGTACAATGAATCCCAAATTAAGGATAAAAGACATTTTTTAATCTATATTTATTAAAAATGATTTATTTGTTTTAATTCAAAAGTATCGTTTGAAAAATTAGATATTGGTGCCATACATACCTCTTTAGAATAATTACATAAAATGGGTTGCAGGCGTGCATCATAATTTCATCAGAAAATGTATCGTACCATAAACATTATAACCCAGTAAAATTATACCAAGTACGGTAAACGAACACTATGATACATTTATGTTATAAATAATGAGGCGGTCATATAAAGACAATATCACGAACATTAGTAAAGCAAACGGATACATTTTCTTATAATGATGTAGGGGCGAATCCTGAGTTTAAACAATGACAAGAAGAACAGCATTGTTACAATAGAGTGAAATTCTGGAGGTGGAGCATGCCCCCTCCGATTTAAAAAAATTATAATTTTAACTGAGTGACATGTATTTTGAAACAGTCAATGAAAACGGGAAAAATATATCAACAAAGACCAACGCGTATTTGAACACTGATAATAAAACTCTTGACTTTGTCCGGGTAGTTAAATGTTCACCAGCACGGAAGAATCCAGAATTTTATTTTTGATTATATTTTAGCATTTGATCATAGATATTGCAAGCAACGAAGGCTCGAGTCCAGCGGCGAAAGGGTCCGGCCACTAAAGGCCACCAAAGAACCCAATGAGGGGAAGGGGACGGAGGGGCATAGCCTCAAGAAAAAACAAATTTTTAATATTTCGGGGATCTTTTGATTTATATGTATTACTCTCTCTCTTTCTCTCTCTCCATCATTTTTAAACCTAGATATGTATAAACTAATTATAAAAAGCATGTTTATTTTTAATAATTGTCAGCTATCATCTTCCAGTAGGGTTTGGCCAAGACATGGAATTTCGTAGTGACTATTCCTTTGCCAAACACCGGTCATTTTGAGATGAAAGTCTTATACTTTGGAAGACACCTGAAAAAAATGATGCCCCGTGACATGGTAGGCGGGATACACTTAAGTACCCTGGCCTCGTTGAATTGCATATGAAATAGATATGATTTCAACTTAAATAATAATAATAATAATAATAATAATAATACATGAACGTGGACGTCTGCATTATTTTCGATACTCCCGTCCGAGTTCACTTTCTTTCTTTTCCTAGACAGAAGTTTAGAAATGAACAATATTTAATAAACCTTATTTTTTCTGAAGCCATTTTACTCTATTTTAAATTGATCTATTCACCATCATATGTATTTATCCGCGCACTTATCAACTTTGACTCATTATGATAACGATTAGTAAAACTACTGTTTGAACTTTTTGCTGAGGTACGAGAAGGGATATTTATTTGCATAAAGAAAGACATCTACTTTTAGTTTTTTTCTCAATATTTATTTATTTATTTATAACAATAACACTACCCTCTGATTTAGATGTCAGAAAGCTTGAAAGTATTATCTTTCGTGTCCCTCATAAAACATGGAATGTTCAGATTAATAAAACCGGTTTAAAATTCAAAACTTCATTAAATAAAAATAATAAAATTTTGTTTCGATTTTTTCAACATTAAATATTTTTAAGTTCTATTTGACACGAATATTTAGGTATACTGATTATACCTTCAGCGATATTTAAAACGGAACGTCGCTAAAATATTCAAAACAATTAATTACACGAAAATTTTATATAACAATTTCATTTTTGGGAGGGAGATTTTTTTCTTGTATTTTCAAAACCAAAACTGCTTAACTCTGCAGCAGTACTTAGTCATTAGTATTTTACCGGTAGAGCATCGGATAATTTTTTCAGAAAAGCTCATACAGTGATTTATGATAAATATGTACAATGTGATATTACCTATTATGGTGCAATGAACACACATACATTTCTCAGATTTGATATTTATAGACTAATCACAAGTAAAACCAATTTATTTCCCCAAGTGACACATTTATTCATCTTGAGTATCCCTTGCATTCGCTGCTTATGCAACATTTAGGCGGGTCACTTCTTTATTTTATTTTATTTTATTTTATTTTATTTTATTTTGTTTTATTTTATTTTATTTTATCTCATCTCATCTCATCTCATCTCATCTCATTTCATTTCATTTCATTTCATTTCATCTCATTTCATTTTATATTTTATCTAATATGTAATTTTATTTTTTTTAAGCTTTTCGTTATTTATCTGCCTATATTCTTTTATTGATTTTTTATCAATATGTGTTACTATCTGTTACGTTTAGACCGAAACTTTTTCCATCTCTCTCTCTCTCTCTCTCTCTCTCTCTCTCTCTCTCTCTCTCTCTCTCTCTCTCTCTCTCTGTGTGATCATTCATTCATTCATTCATTCATTCATTCATTCATTCATTCATCATTATTTATTTATTTATTTATTTATTTATTTATTTATTTATTTATTTATTTATTTATTTATTTATTTTCAAATAGAACTCTATCAGTTCTCCGCGATTTATTAAATATATTTTCAGCATTTTAATATTATTATTATTATTATTATTATTATTATTATTATTTGCATATTTCCATTCATTTCATTCTGAAAGCAAAGACTTGAGATCCATTTTGAAATGTTTCATAATCAGATAATAATATAGGTTAATGTTATGTGTGTTGTATAAGGGAAATATAAGTTGTTTATTTATTTTTTTAGTTAAAACAAACATTTTCTCAGTTAATAAATAACCAACAACAAGCCGGAAATGACTAATTAAGAATTTACTTATCCTTATCAAAATGTTCTTCTATCGGTGATAACTTAACATATTGCTACACGGAATTTACTGCTGTGTTGTGGATTGGTTGCAAAGTTACGAATAACTTGTTCAGGCCCATTTCGATGAACAGAAATACAGAAAACATATTACCGATTTGAAATAATTTTAATATATAGGTATATGGGTTATTGAGAGAGAGAGAGAGAGAGAGAGAGAGAGAGAGAGAGAGAGAGAGAGAGAGCTGTAATGGACTGGAAAATTACCCTCGTTCAAGCGGATTTTATTAAAAATATTGATTCTAGGAAAGTAATATAACAGAACTCTAGCTACTCATTTAGAGATTTGTTTAGAGAAAATTACCCTCGTTCAAGCGGATTTTATTAAAAATATTGATTCTAGGAAAGTAATATAACAGAACTCTAGCTACTCATTTAGGGATTTGTTTAACTTTTACACGGGCTTTGGGATGTAAGATGTTGAGTTTTAGAATATCTAAATATTACACCCCTGTGAGACCAAATACGATGAACATATCAGTACGATATAAAAATATGAAAATCGTCATCAAAATGTAACATCAATATTGAATGACAACTGATACATGTGTTAGAAATTTGAAACTGGATACATATCATTGTAATAGGGCTGGTTCAATTGTACAGGGACAACAAATTATAGGGTACGATTAACAAACATTGACTGAAGTTGATCATCATGGTCATTGTTGGGAATTACATGTATTTTGAAGACAAACCAGTCTGTTTTCCATTGTAGTGAATGATTCAACAAATATGCATCATGATTACAGAATACAGGGTATTATTTTATCATTAAATGATCAGTTATATCTCAGTTATATTGTACACCTGGTAAACAGGTAAACTAAATCTAAAAATTTGTACATGGGTTTTTAACTTAGTTATTTGGACTATGTTACACTGGATCTGGGATCTGTGAACAAGCCAACGTACAAGGGTGTTTGGTATCCCACATCCCTTAATTTGAACTTTACCCCCAACCACCCACTCCCACCCCCAAAAATAATAAATAAAATAAAAGAAATAATAAAAAGGTGGGGTCCTGGTGACAATAAAATAATCACAATGAAAAGAGATATTAAGTAAATTCACTGATTAAAAATTTATTTCATTATTTTTTTTCTTTTTGTTTGTGGTGGGATGGGGGGCACTCAGGGTTTCCCACTATCTATGAAATGACCAACTTGAATATATAAAACGGTCTTGACCAGGGTTTAAAACCGAAACTAAATGCACAAATAAAACTTTGCCATTTTTTTGTAAACCACTGTACCACTAGATTTTAATTTAATCTAGCAGTTTAGTTTATTTTGTTAAAAAATTGCATAAAAACAATTTGTCTGGTCAGACAATTTTAATAATTCATACCATGCCATTTCATACACCATCATTGACATTTGATATCATATATACCATTTTTGTCTTTTGTTTTTGAAATCTCATACCTTGTTTCCATAACATGGGAATTACATTCTGTAACACCATAAACTTTATTTTTTATTTTGGGAGAGGGCAAAGTGTTTAGGTGATAGCCTGGAAAAAAAATTGGTGTCTCAGCACTGATGGTTTGATGCAGGTCAAACATAAGTGAGAAAGGCTTTTCCTTGTTCCAGTCTCTTACTAGTTGGCTCAGTACCAGTATAATGGACCCTGTGGGTTTCACTGTTTATCTGGGACATTTCAAATGAGTGTACTAGCAATATTTAGGTTGACTTAAGTGCACACTAGTACATTGCAGATCAGAAATGCACACTCATGCACTCCATGAACTTGTAAAAAGTTTTACCCTAAAAAGAATTAAAAGTTGTCTTATCACCAAAAGCTGGAATAATAAAACAACATTTAACCATCTAACCTAAATTTCTTATTTGAAAACGTTGTAATTTCCCTTAGAATCAGTTTTATATCATCTTAGAATTTCAGTAACTTGATATTGAATATCATTAATTTGATATCTAATATTAATATTTTAAACATTTAATAATAATATCAAAGATTGATATCATGTATTGAATTCATTAATTAAAGACATTAATCATTAATTTCACATACATACTGGTGTTCATTGAACCTTTTTACTGAATATCAGTAGAGACAGGATGTGTGACTAAGTATCCAGGTAAATTGAACATCAAACAATGGTTACTGAATTCCTAAGTAAGTTCAGTTTAAAGGGTATGTCTAATTGAACAAAATGTCCTACACCATCAAGCTTTATTCTAATTTAAAATGTCCGTATTGTTACCCAGTCTGTCAGCTTTCGGGAACTCACTTGCTATTCAGAAATGAGAGCAGTATTATTTTAAATTACTAACAGTTCTATAGTACCAGTATTTTGTGTTTGTTAATTCACTGTAAGCATGGCTGGTGACAGATACCCAAGATTATCCACCTCAATCAATGCCTATGTATAATGGTTATAAATTTTTAGGTAAACAATAGCAGCAACTTGGTTGCAGAGATATTTGTCTGGGAATTTTTGCCATCTTGGTCTTGGAATCATCAGTTTACCTGTTGAAATATGTAAAAAGTTTACCATCACAATTTGAACTGGTGATATTTGATCTTTTCTCTCAGATACAGGGATAAAATCCAGTAATTTAATCATTCTAACTAATATTTGGTCACAGTTATGATAGTAATTTTGATAGAGCAGGGTATAACTTATTTTTTTTCAAAATTATACAAGATGAAAAAAAGTATTTTGTATCTTATTGATATACACTGTATAAATATTCAATTGATATTTTCAGTAATTAGTATAATTTATCATGGAAGAATACTTGAGGCAGAAGATGGCTAAAAAGCTTTTCTGTCATTTTGAAGGGTGGAAACAGGTTGATATGGGGTGAAATTATATCGATTTAGAAGTTAGAGTTGCATTACAAAGTTTAACCCTGCAGCATTAAGGGTAGTATTATAAGCTCACCTGGTCAAAAGACCTTGTGACTTTATGGCATAGTGGACTGTGTTTAGCATGTGTATTTAACACCTACTTTAGCTAGATTTAGAAAGTGTTATTTTGTTTATTGTTAAAATACGTTGTTAGTTTGATTTGTGACCATGATCTTTTTTTCTATTTATGGTTTAAAAAAGGCAACAAGAGCCTTATTATCAGATTTTAATGCCCCTCCACAAACATATTCTTTTTATTGAACAGTTTTCTTCCTTAATACTTGACAGATAATGTTGAAACATAGAAGATATATAATGCAAAATTCCTTTCCAAATGATATGGTGCTTTGAATAAACAAAAACCTATATTTATCAGAGTTTAATGCCCCTTCCAAAAACATATTTTTATTAAACATTTACTATTGAAACTTGGTTGTAAGGTATCACATACATGTGTAATAAAATAAACAAGAGTTAAATACATATTTAACTATTTCCAGTTATTGTTTCAAATAAACTGAATTGTTTAAATACAGAAATCTTATTGCTTCATTTTGGGGACTTCATAATGGCATCCCATCAAAATTAACACTTATTTTATTTATTTATTCATTTATTTTTATTCAATATTATATTTTCTTGACTACTGTAACCAAGTACATGTAATAGATGTACATAGAAATTATGTGAAATTATGTTTTAAGTTGTCATGTTTTCTAGGCTTAGTTCGAATATGAATAGGGTGACCTAAATAATGACCCTTCATTTTTTTTTACTCTGAACAGATGGTATACATAATGTTACAAACATGCATCATCAACATGGTTTTTGTCTGTCAGACCATTATCAATACCCCTTTTCTTCTACAATCATACAGTTAAAGATGTTATGATATTAAAATATTTTGATTTTTCAAACATGATAGGTAATTTGATTTTTTTTCCAACATGGATTTTATTGGAATTTTTTTCCAACATGGTATGTTATTGGAATTTTTTTTCCAAAAATAGAATAATGTTGGAATTTTTTTCAAAATAATATTATGTTGGATTTTTTTCCAAAGAAGTATGATGTTGGAATGTTTTTCCAAATGAGTAAAATGTTGGAATTTTTTTCCAAAATAGAATGCCTTGGAATATTTTTCCAACAAAGTACTTATTTTGGATTTTTTTTTCCAAATGAATGTTTTTCTTGGAATAATAGCCTTTTGTTGGATTTTTTTTCCAAGTAAGTTTCACTTGGAAATATTTTCCAAAAATGAATGTCTTTTTGGAATTTTTTTCCAATTGGAATATTTTTCCAAACAAAATCAGCCTTATGGAATTTTTTTTCCAACTAAATTTTATTGGAATTTTTTCCAATTGGGATTTTTCATTTTTCCAATTGGAATTCCAATTGGATTTTTATAAAAAAAAAAAAACATTAATTATTTCAAAAACTAGCCAAAACATTTTTAATTTTTTTTTGTGTAATTTTTTTAATTAAGATAGGTACTTTAATATTACAGAAAAATTTTCTTTGTCAGAAGTCTCCTTGGGGTGGCGCAACTATGGAAAATAATCATTCCATAGTTGTCCGATCGCATGTTATATATATTATATATATACTCAATCGTTTCTTAAGAAATTTAAATACAATAAAGAAAAAAGTTATTGATTAAAAAACTATAACACAAACAAACAGGCCCTTGTTTAAGTCATAATCCCAAATACAACGTAAATCCTTTAGTAGTATTTGAATCACACTGTTTGATGATAAATCATGTGATCACGTACCCTTCCAATTTTATAGAAATTTTGATTTGGATTTTGTTTGTTAATTCTTTGTTTTGTTATTACAGGTTAATTTTTTGGCTGGAACCTTCAGGAGTTATATGTGGATTTATGGATGGACAGGAGAAAACGCGTATTGTAAATGGAGAATTTAACCAAATTGTAGTTGATTTCTACAGATGCACCATCTTTGCTAGCAATAAACATTTGTTTAAAAAATACAAATATACTACTTCTCGAAGATCTCTAAAATCACTCATTCATGAAGATGATTTCTATAATACGGAATGCTTCAACATAAGCAAAGAAAGCCAGAACTTTGATGCAAAAGTTTACCAGAGACAAGATTATAGGTTTCAATTTGGAGACTTATTTCCTGATTCCAAACTTAAATATCCGTTAGATGAATACGTTTCTATGATGTTTGCAGATATATTTGTAATAACGAACAATATGATTGTTACTATAAAATACATATTTAACTATCTATCGCCATCTGACCATTATCTTCAACATGTTTATTATTTTAATGAAGATTTGAAGTATGTGAAAATATTAGATGAACGAAAGAAGTATGTAAATGAAGAATCTGACGGTGAATTTGTCTCCAAATGCCAAGTTTATGGTAATAATTTTAAACAAAAAAACTGTATATTTAATCATTTTTATCACCTCTTAAAGAAAGAGGGGCTTTATATTCCAGTTTCCGTCCTACAGTCCTTCTCTCCTTTCCTCCGTCTGTTAGTCCAACAGTCCATCTAATGTTTTTTCAGGGGTACTTCTCTAAAACTATTCATTGCAACTTTGTGTAACTTTGAACAAAACATTAACAAGTAGAGAAGATGTGCATGTCGTTAATAGATTTTGTAAAGAGTTAATGCCCCTTGCAGTTTCGTTTTTAAAACTCACAACAGAATGAAACTTGCAACAAAGCATCAACAAGGATAGGATAAGTGCATATAATTAGCACAAAAGGGTGTGTATTGTTCTTGGGTTATTGCCTTTTGAATTTTCAACAAAAAAGTTGAGAATACAGAATAACTATCCAAAATTATGTATTACAATAATAAAATTTGTTGGAAAGCATCAACAGGGACAAGAGATGTACATATCATTGATCCAAGTTTGTTTGTACATATTCTTATATTTGTGTTATGAACCTTTTAGCTTGTCCCAAGTAATTCTCTAATCTATTCTTAAATACTGTTTATCACAACCTAATAAAACTTAGTACAAAACATCAACAGGGATAATAGCTACCAATATTTGTTTTGTTTTTTTTAATATTCAATTGTTGCATCCCACAGTTAAAATTTTCTTTTGTACTCTTTTTAATTATACAATATACAACAGTTTACTTTAGACATTATTAGAAATAACAAAAAAGTGAATTTATGTTGCAGTAAATGAGGCGATTACACATAGTTAACAGATATACACAGAACGCAAATCAAATGATTAAGTCATGAGGTCAATCATTGATCGGATACAACTTTTGCGATCACGCAACATTTTTTCATAATCATCACCTTCAAGTAACGGATAAGACATCAATAATAAAGAATACAATAAATAATTTGTCATCTCCTGACATGATAAATTTGTAATCCATGATCTGTAAGGATGTAAATTTAACATGTTTAATATTTGATAATTGTCGTTAATATCAGAGATCCGGGATGATTAAGTCAACCTTTTAAAAACATCAGAAATAACAGAATATTTCCTTAAAAATAAGTTTTGAAAATTATATTTTTGCAATAAATACTGGTTTTATCAAAGATTACGTGAATGACACTTCTATGGCCGACCGGGCTCAATTTGTGACCGGCAGTACAGTCACTGGAGTACTTAACTTGTATCTAGAGATCAATAGTTTGAGTACCGGTTTAGCAGCAGTTTTCTTTCAATTCTTGTATAAATGGTTTCTGCTAACCTTGAAAGTGACTCACCAACAGGTTAGTCTCTAGGTGTAATCTGGTAGTTTTGATTCAAGGATATTGAAGAAAGAAGGTAAAAATATGAAGGACCAGGCTCAATCGAAAACGCGTCCTGCTAGTATTGGAAAGAACCCGGTTTCAAGTTCCAGTTTGGCTGCAGCATTTCTTCCCCTTCCTGTTACGTGTTGGCGGTCGCCAGCCCTGAGAAGTGACCAACCAACACGTTGGTCAAAGGATGAACCATATACTCTAATCGATAAAAAGGAAACGAAAGATATGACGGACGGGACTTGAAAAATGTATGTGCTTTTCAGTTGATAGAGCTTTTCGCTAGTGTTCGGAAGTGCCAGGTTGGAGACCCGGTTTTTCTGCTTCGTTTTATTCCTCTCCTGCTACACTTTATTTACCAAAATTTGTTTTATAAAGCATTCAGTGTGATAAATTAAAACTATTTATTAATATTAACTTAACCGGGCTCAATAAGTGGCCATGTAGATCAGTCGATAGAGCATCGGGAAGGCCCTCGTGATGATTCCCAGTTTGTCCGCTGCATTGTTTCTGTTTCCTGTAATAATTCATTTTTCATAATTTATTGGATAAAACATATGTTATCATATATTTTAAATGTTCATTAAAACTCAAAAGAAGCACATTATGGATCTGATATATGAATAAAAACATCATGAAAAAACTGCAACCTTATCAGAAATCGAAAAAGAAACAGACTTTTTAGAAATTGATTTTATACAGTTCAAAATGCTTTGACGTTGACGTTTACCTTACGATGCCTGTGTGTGACTCTTTCGCTACAATCGCAAAATTCATTTTTATTCTTTAAAAAAACATTGTAAATCTCCTATTACTGTGAAATAATTTTGGGATGTCTTCAAACTTGGTGTAAATATATAAAACAAATACCAGTTAAATTTTGGTGTGCCAGATGTGCACATTTCGGAAATTCATTCCTCATCAGTGACACTAAGACCGAAAAGTTTGATACATAAAAACATAAGCCAAACAGTTGAAAAAAATGAATCTAAAGTTCCAAAATTATATAAATCCAAATCCAGCTAAGGAATGCTTTGCATGAGGGAGCAAACCTTAGTTTTAAATAAATTTCAAATTTTAGACGCCTGAAAATTTTGCTTAATGGTACATTTTCTGACAGAACAAAGTACTGCCTACTGAGTTATGGATACCCTCGGGGAGTTTTGGGAATGATCTATGTGTATCACTTTTTTGCAATGGTTTAATCATACTTCATTTGACCCATTGTTTGTCAATTTCCAAAATTCATAAGTATATCTCTCAGATATTTAATTATTTTATTATTTTTTAAAACTTGCTTCTCAATTCGAAACGCTTAAGATACCTATTAAAATTTGATGTGCAATATGTGCCATTTCAAAAAATCATTCAACACCAGTGCAAGTGATTTGACAATCAATTAAAGTACTCTCACTTAAAATATTTTTGTAAAAAATATGAGAGTTTTTCAACTTTCAATTATATCAGTCGTATTTTCATTCACTCTTGTAAAAAGTAAATAAAGATTGTCTGTATATTAATTATATTTTTTTAAATCAAGCTGAATGTTAACTCTAGTTAAAATATATTATTCATTTTGAAATGTGAATCTAGTCTTTATTACCGATTTTGTTAATAGAAACTACCGTTTGAAAAAGTAAATCTTCTTGATCTATAATATGAAAATAGTTATCATTCCCAATCTTGTTTAAAAAATGCCGTTAAAAAAAGTAAATCTTCGTTCGGATGGTTCTTATTCTTATTAAAATATAATCTTATTTAAGCATTTAACAAATATGCAACCAAAATGGAAAAGAAAAAATATGTATCACTTTTTGCAATGGTTTAATCATACTTCATTTGACCCATTGTTTGTCAATTTCCATAATTCATATGTATATCTCTCAGATATTTAATTATTTTATTTTTTTTTAAAACTTGCTTCTCAATTCGAAACGCTTAAGACGACTTTGAATGTTTTTAAATGCTCTCGTTTGTATTGAAGAGTTTATGATGAACGAATCGTTAAACATAAAAACAAAAATTGAAGAGGGGCAGCCTTTGGTGGTGATTTATATTTTTTGTAAAACATATTTTGAGTTACAATTTTAAAATTGCAATTCAAATAATGTCGTTTGAATGCTATTATGTGTATGAAGGATTTCATGGTGACAAACTGGTTTAACGTAAACTAATAAAGACTGCTTATGGTGTAATTTATTTATTCATTTTATTTTTATTATTATTTGTCAAAAACATTTTGTTTACTTTCATTTTTTAAAGAACGATAATTCAAGTTACGTCAATATGTATTTTTTTTTCTTGTTGATAGGACTGAAAAAAAACAATTTTGATTTACAATTTTAAAATTGCAATTCAAGTAATGTCGTTTGAATGCTATTATGTGTATGAAGGATTTCATGGTGACCGACTGGTTTAACGTAAACTAATAAAGACTGCTTATGATGTAATTTATTTATTCATTTTATTTTTATTATTATTTGTCAAAAATATTTTGTTTTCTTTCATTTTTTAAAGAACGATAATTCAAGTTACGTCAATATGTATTTTTTTTTTCTTGTTGATAGGACTGAAAAAAACAATGAATATCTGTAAACTTAAAAATGTCTATATCAAAACAGATTATTGTTCAACAGAAAAAAATATTAAAATTAAAAACAAGATGCAAAAAATATTGAATGATAAATGATTTATTTTTCATCATACAAATAGAACAAGTAACAAATTATAAAATTACATTATTAATGACTTTGACTTTTATATTATATCTAGAATTTGAACATTGCCCATATACAAGTCGAATCAATTGTTCTCACCTAACGTTACGGACATACTCACAGTTCAAATTTTATGAATGTGTTTGTCCCTTGGATGGAATTTTTTTGACTGCAAAAGATGGGTCGTGTGGTAAGTAAACTTTACTACTTAAGGAAATATTTAATTCGTCATATGCAACCAACATATACAGAAAATCATATTAACTGAATGTGCAACTAATAAAATACCTTAGTCTGCATATATATTGGATGTTTAAATTTGTTGTTTTGTTTATGAAATACATTTTATAATCATTTAAATTTAACATTGTTATGAAACACTTGGATATGAATGGATAGATATATATTGAAATTCGCTTGGCAGAACGCACATAAATACTTTAATCAACTTTAATTTGAAAAAAAAATGTTATTAAGTCGTTATAAATATTTCAAAATGGAACAAAGTGTATCTTAGTGCAGATTTAGATTGCATACATAGAACGAAACAAAACGGCTAGAAAATACACGCATATCACAATACTTAAAAATCTCTTTTGAAAAATTTCCTTAAAAATACTTAGAAATTTTGAATTTGCAAAAATTACACTTTTGTGCAAAAAGAATCCTATTGTTCATTACCAACATATGACGTTTTGCTTTCAAATAAATTTGATCGAATATAGATATATTGTCAATCGTGCTGACAGTGAATAAGAACGGTTTTTGCATTTTAATTATTTAATCAATCCACATGAAAAAACAGAACATTGTTGGTTGACATCGTATGACCAAATGCTTGCAATTCAATACCTAAAAAGACCTTTGGAATATTTTACATAATTATATCATTCAACTTCAAGCGGATACACAAAAAGTAAAAACGCAATGATACATAAACTGCACAAATGTTTGATGGTAGTATTGTTATCATTAATTATTTTTATTCGACCCTCTAGTGAAAATGACTTATTAACAAAACATTTTTTTCTTTCCAACCAATGAAAACGCTTAAAATGCGACAAATTTGAATAATTTCAGATATTAGTATTTGTTCAATCGAAAATGGAAAATGTTCACAACAATGTAATCCACTGGATTACTATCCGTATAGTTATTGTTCCTGTTTTGAGGGATACTATTTGTTAATGGATGGAAAGATGTGCGTACATGAAGAAGGTATGGAAATTGTTTTTACCGCAATTTGCGTTAAAACACAAGAAAATATCAAATATCATCTTTATGACGAAATTGTGTCAAAACCAGACCTAAATACGCTCTATGATAAGACTATAAGCGTTACTTTGATTTCAAAAATAAACAATTTGAGAATATATAAGATTTTACACCCTTATAGAACTTAAACAAAACTAAATAAAATAAAATTGAAAAAAAAAAATTTAAACGGATACCAGATCGAAAAATTTATATAAAGATATACAAAATATCCTCATCCACCCACTATCCCAATGAATTACAGTTTGCTAAAGTATGTAAAGAAAAATAAAAATTGGTTCTTTTAAATGTTGTAAAGTATATTCATTTTTTATTCTTTCACTATTTTCCACTTACATTTTTTCTAGAGAAAAATCAGAGTTTAACGTTCGGATTAATTTCCATATGTATTAAAAAGTTGTTTGTAGACTTTATGAAATTTTGCTAACATTGAAATTGAAACGGAAACCTTATTTTTGAAACTTTCAAACCATAAGAATTTTGTATATTGTATTTTTAAATACGAAAAAGCTTGAAATCCTTACAGGCATTTTCTCTCCATAACAAATTTTATCCTAATATCAAACGCTATAATTTACTGTTTTAATAGATACCCAGGAAGTCATTTTGTTCAGTGACAAAACAAATTTAGAGCTGTATTTACCACAACAAAAGTTTGAATACAAACAAACTATCAATATAGAAGGGTTTGAAACATATGACAACGCAGGGATAGACTTTGATCCAACAGAGCAAATGATTTACTGGATAAAAAACAAAATATTCAGCATTAATAGAGCTTACATAAATGGGTCTAGTATGTAAAGCTTAAAAAACAAATTACATTTTATACAGTAAATACCTAAGACATGTAATTTCTATACATTGTTATTTACAGTATTATTTAGCTGTTTTATAGTTTTTCGGGTTTTTCTATTACATTTTTTAAAGAAACACAAGCCTTGTTATTTTTTTCAAAATTTCCTCAAAATTTTAAACTGATTTACTTAATCAACATTTATTATCTTTTAGTTTAGCAATATTTAGGGAAATAAAATCAATGCCTGATATGAAATTTCAGGATATAAAAACCATAAGAATGTTATGAAGCTTTTTTAACAAGTGATATGCGACTCAAGCTTCTTAGGCGGTGCATGTTTATTTTATTGAAAATAACTCAACGCTTATTGAACTACAATCGATTAAGAATACTGGTGTACAATCATTATTTTCACAGAAAATGAAGAATTTTACTTTGGCACTGCAATAGAGTTACGCTTTGTAACTCTCGATATTTTAAAAAGACGAATTTTTTTCTCTGTACCCTTCAATTCTACAATAGAATCGGTTAATATGGATGGAAAAGCTTACAAAAAAGAACACCAATTATCTAGTACAGATTATGCAAGCTTTTTTTTGTTAGACACGTTTAATGGGTAAGTAAAATTTCCTGATTAATAAAAAAAGCTTTATTAAGAAGAAATTTTTATCTAACAAAACATTCTAGTATGAAATTCGAAAATTTAAAGAAATATTCTTTATAAAGTTTCGCTGTTTATTGAATAATTATTATTGTAACTATTGTTGTTTTGTTATTAGTATTAATAAATTTATTGCTATATTTATTCTGATTAGTTCAAATTTGTGTGACATATAACAGTTGATATGGAACCATAAAATATCACATCTTTCGTAGCCGCATCCCTAGCCTAAGTAGGGCATTTATTGATCCTGGTTAAACAATATCTATTTGTCAACCCCGTTGTAAAACAATTATATACTAACCACCCAAAACATGAATGGAATATAGATATTGATATAATAATTTTAAAAAATTAAAATAAAATAATGGAATAAAATAATAATAGAAAATTAAAAAAGATTTAAAATTCATAAAAGTAAAAAGTGCCAAAAAGTTAGTCTTAATCTACATATTCATATCACAAAGTATAAAGTTTTTAAATGCTTTGACCAAGAATGAAGACAACTGTAGTAACGATGTATTGATAATGAATTTTCGTTGTTTATTTTCATTTAGTTCGAGACTTTAAACTTAAAAAAAAATTCTGAGTATCATAAGTACACTAACGCGACCAAAACTTAAAAACAGATCGATTTCTTAACATTTTCCAAATTTTTAAAGATGGCGGTGCAATTGTGAAATGTGGGACCGCCGAAAATGGCCACTCTGCTGTTAATACAGGAACAAAATAAAAAAATGTAACTGTAATTGTTTTGACAATTTAACAATTCATTATTGAAAGATCAGATATATGTCAATAATCTTTGGTATCACATTAATCAGTTTAAAACGCAATATTCTCTTTCTGTATAAAAAAAGTTTACCATCTCTTCAATTAAATCAATTTTAGGAAAAAAGATTACCTATTAGCCGAATAGAATAACTGATCAGATATTATTCGAAACAAAGTTTGTAAAGAAAAAGGAAAATCTGAAATTCATCCTTTATTAGAAAGCCAGGGTTGATACTTTTTATAAGATATAAAAAGTGTTTTTTCTTTACCTTATTAGTATGTATTTGAATCTAAAAATAATTCCAAGAATCAGGAAGGAATAAAATAAACGGAAATTTTACGCTTGGTACCAAATTTGATGATATTTTAAATATAGGAATACCACAGACAAAATTATCCTATATTAGAAAACTATTACAGATATCAAGCCTAAAGCATTTGTTTAAATATGTAAAGTTGCGTTAGTGCTTGACGTTCTAAAAATCTGAAAATAAAAAGAAAAATGGGTCTACTAATCTAAAGATCATATTATTAAAAACCTTAGTTTTAAAGCTAAAAGTTTCAACATATAATCATTCTAAAAACAATTACATTTATAATAATTATTAAAGTCTTGAAACAGATTCCTACATAAATGAATCATTATTTTTTTAAAATATAAAATTCAGGACACTTTTCATCTGTGAATTATGGAATGCATTTCAGATATATAAGTCACAGAACAACACACAGGATAAGGTCGGATTGAAATGGATACGAGGCAAAAAATTTAAAACAACATGTATAATTTCCTTTCAGTATCCTAAATACTTACAAATTCCATCATTCTAAATTGCAGAAATAATAAAAACAATGTCAGAAATATTGATTTTTAGAAGACTGATATATATATATATATATATATATATATATATATATATATATATATATAAGGAAAAAACAGTAACAATTAATTTTGAATTTTCAGATTTTTGGCATGTTTTTTGATGGATAGATCGTCAACCATATATCAAAATACTAACGCCCCTTAAGTGACAATTAAGAAAGATATTATTTGCCTATGTTTTCCCCTTTTAAACCTTATCATATATAATACCTCTGGCAATTTTTTAAGATTTCGATTTTTATTATGAATGTCAAGGCAAGATTTTGCCTATACTTTAGCTTTTTATTGTCATATTAAAAAACATACATAACAACTTGGCATTAAAATAAAATTAATGACATAGAATGCACTAAAATGCATAAAAGTTTAACGTTTGTCACATCTGAAACATTTAAGACATTGGTTCAAAAAAAATTTCCATTGAAGTTTTCTCGAAGAGATTTTTATTTTTATTTTTTTCAAAATTTAAGATTCGTGTTTTTACTAAAACTTTAAAAACCCTAATTAAGTTTATATTCCGGTTTCCGGATTTTTTTTTTCGAAACTTTTTTTTTGGTCTTGAAATGTTTTAAAACAAAAGACTTCAGTATTTGGAAAATTGTTATTATAAATTGAAGCATATTTATGTCCATCCAATTTATTTCGTAAATATATCGATAATACGACGTTTTGTCGTCCTTTATCACTACCACCAGCAACAGCAGCACCACCACCTCCATCACAACTCGATTACCACCGCCATGACCGCCACTACCACCATCACCGCACAGCGATGACCACTATCACCAACACCACCAACACGACCATTACCGCTACGCGAATACCACTACAATGACTACCACCACTACCACCACCACGACCAAAACCACCACCACCACCATTATCATCATCATCATCATCATCATCATCATCATCATCATCATCATCATCATCATTTTCTTCTTCTTCTTCTTCTTTTTCTTCTTCTTCTTCTTCTTTTTCTTCATCATCATCGTCTTCTTCTTCTTCTTCTTCTTCTACTCTCTTTGTAACCTTTGTTTGGTGTGTTTTGTCATATAATAATTACTTTTATTCATAACAATGTTAAGTAACTAAAACCGACTTCAAGTGGATATTATGGAGAGGAACAGAAATTTAACTACGCATCCTTTAACAAACAAAAGACAAAGGCACTGCACCTTCTAACAATAAAGACAGTAAAATATCAATATCACGTTAAATAAAGCAGCGGGTAGAATTGTCTCTAACAAAAACAAAACCCCGAAGCAAGAAGGGGAATATCCTCTAAAAACATTATTTAACATTACAACCAGCATGTTTATCATGCTTAGCACAAATATCACTAACAAAGGTTCCTTAACATCTGTCATCTAGTGAGTCTTTCTTGTCTCTGCTGATACTTAAATCACTCAGAAATAAAATCCCCTTTCTTCTCTCTTTTATACAATAATAAGAAACTAGCCAAGGTTTTACCCTAAATATGTCTAACATCTTCTCTTTACCTGAACTTGCCAAAGTCCTTGCAATATTAAATTTTCTCTAATTACAATAAGGACATTAAATACTTAAGTTATTACTCTGAGATTTAGAAGTAACCAAACGCTTTGGGAAAAAAACAAATATCTGAAATAACAGCAGCTTCATGTAGGTTTTAGGATTCTTGTAATCTAAATGCATTTTGAGGTCAAAATTACACACGTTTCTGAATTTGCAAAGCAACGATATGTCACATAAATGATCAAAAGTAATTTTCAGGGTTGTATCTAGCCATTTCTCATACAAGTCAATTTTTTTCTTTGCAAATTCAACAAAATGTGATTGTCAATTTTTTGTAACTTATAAATGTTTCTCTATAGGCTACTGGAAAGCATTCATATGATTCCAAAATATGTTCTTTAACTTGAACTCTAACTTAGATAGAGAAGAAAAGGATAAACAAATTTTTCGATTAAGTCACTTTCTGGCATTGTTGACCAGACAGTTTTTGACCACTTTTAACTGACAGCAATATTTCCAAACATTTTTGAACACGCCATATATATTTGGATGCCTCAAAAGATTCTATATTATTTCAATGTCAAGATTTAAGTTCTAACCCCCTCAAGGCAACTTCTCTTTCCAAATGCCTTTGTTGTCTTTTTCATTTCTTTTCATTGTGTAGAAAAGACAAGAGAGGGTATAGATTAACGTCTTCAGTAGTTTTAGCACAATTCACTGCCAATTTATGCATTTACCTCGGCTATCAGAAGAAAAACTCCCGAAGTGTTGGAACCAATTAATGAGTATAAGTTTAGAATTAAAGAGCCTTACTATCACTAATACCGCTACATTTTCATTGCGCTACTAAAAGTATTGAAATTACTACTTCAGTAAAGCAAAACGGGAATACCTACTCAAGTAATTTCGCCATCAATATTTTTAAGTGAGCTTTTTACTTTGACGTCGCAATTACTTTCCGTCATGTGAAAGCTTAATGCTTATATCTTACTATACATAATCACATGTATGTTGATGATATAAAATTACCTGGTTTGTTGATGTAACTTCATTATAGAACAATTTTGATTAAATATCTTATCCTGGAAAATTATAAAAACGTTTTTTTTCAACTTTGGTCACACAGATTAACACTCAGGCAGTACTTTCTGCTGTCAGAAAATGTATCATTTAGCAAAATTTTCAGACGTTTAAAATTTGAAATTAATTTAAAACTAGGATTTGTTACCTCATGCACAGCATTCCTTAGCTCAATTTGGATTTATTATTTTGAACTGTTTGGCTTATATTTTTTAAGTTTCAAACTTTTCGGCCTTAGTGTCACTGATGAGGAATGAATTTCCGAAATGTGCACATCTTTAACTGGTATTTGTACTATATATTTATACATCACATCCGGCTTATCTAATACATTTTTTGTAACGCAGAGCAGGTACTTACCACTGACAGGGATTGGAAACAAATATTTTTTCCCTACAGAAATATAAGGTATCTGTATTTAACAAAATAACCTGTTTAATTTTGATGTGCCATATCTGAACATTTCAGAAATCCATTCCTATTCAGTGACACCGTGGGCCAAAAAGTTGATATATATATATATAATGAAAAAGGTATTTGAGGTATATATAACTTTTAAAACGCAAAAAACTATGTATATACTGGACTTAATTGATTTTTTGTCAAAGTTTACCACAATTATAATTACAACAATTGTGGTAAACTTTGACAAAAAAATCAATTAAGTCCAGTATATACATAGTTTTTTTGCGTTTTACAAGTGATATATACCTCAAATACCTTTTTCATTTTGATGCATTATGTGCCCATTTTTAAAAATCATTCCTCATCAGTGTTTAAGTAATAGATTTTGGATAGACGTGTTTTATAGCTTAAATAGTTTTACTCATAACGCTGCTAATCTTTTTGAGCGTGATATCTTACAATCGAATTTGGTATGACAGAATTGTAGATACTGAAACGTAACCTTCTGCAAGCAAGACATTGAAGTTGGTACAACAATTCAATCAGACTTTTTTATAACAAAGGTGTCTTGCACATTGTATTATTTTTATTCAGAAGAAACTGACCAAAAAAAACAACAAATGCTTTATAGTTCGATAGGTAATTTTCCACAGATTTAAAGACAAAATCAACAACATTAGAAAACAATTATAAAATTTTCAAATTTATGCAGTGACATCTATCACTGCTTACAAAAATCCGAAAACAAAAAGCCAGAAATAGTAAGCTCTTATTTTACTTATATTAAAGACGAAAAAGAATGCCAAAATTCAGAAAACGTGTCCAGTAGTATAACATTCAAAACGCTTTCAGGAAATAATATAGAATAAACAAAATCAGTCAAAATCTGTAAGATCAAGCATTTGTGTATTGCATAACTGCAAAACGACAAGTCATGGCAGAATCTAATTTTAGCCTTCAATTCAGGGAATGGAATTGATCAAATAACTTAACATTTTTGAAAAGAATTATTTTATGTTTGCAAAATCTTATTTGCTCTAGCACTTTCCCTAGCAGATTGTGTTTAGTACATTCTTGATAATAAGTATTATTTGATTTACCAAATTGGCTTTTTTAATGTTATTACCATTCATATCAAAAACTGTTGCTGTTCCCTACATTTAAATTATTTTTGCTATATTTTTAATTTTGCTTTGTTTTCAGATTTATTTACTATCATCAACAACACAAATTGGTATACGACAATGGAATTTACAGAATAAATGTTGAAAGCAAACTGGTGGAGGAAATAGTTTCAAAGATTGAAGGCCCTTTAGCAATGCGTTCATTTGTTATTGATCATAAAAACGAAATTATATACTGGTTGAACGGAAAATCTAAGGAGATAATACTAAAACATCAAATCCTTGGTACTGAAGGAAAAGTCATCGTCCCAGAGGGTCAATTGATTAGATACACAAACTTATGCCTACTTGGTAAGACAGCAAATGCCTAATCTGAAACTTAAAACATTAGAAATATTTAGCAAAATTAGAAGAATATATCACTTAGGTTTCATAACCTACAGTAAGATGGGCATTAGCATTTTGATTGCTCGTGTTATTTATTTTGTTAAAGCGAAAAAAGTTTAACGCAAAGGAATTGTTTGACGATCTTAAAAAATATGAATAAGAAATAGTATGTGATATTGATGATAAGCACATAGACATCATAATAATAATAATAATAATAATAATAATAATAATGTAGAGGTGATTTTAGTTAAACACTATGTTTCGCTATATAAGTAATCGGTATTGCTAAGTTGTTTTATATATTGTTTTACTTCTTGAATAATGGAAAAATTGCAAATACTTGCAGCTAAATACGTAAAGCCACTAGAATACTAGACATATTTTAACTAAGAAGTTTCCTTTCATCCGTTGTTCTGTGTATTAATAGCATACGTTTTGTCGTTGAAACGTACATAAACATCAAAATAAAAGAAGAGATTTCATCTAAATTTTGTTTACTTTAGGTGATTATTTATACACAACAGGAACAAGAGGCGAATTCGGAAGAATACATATTAAAGATGAAGTCGGATATCTTTATGACAAAAGCAAACGCCAAATTACCTTAATAACTGGAAAGTCTTCCAAAACATTGCGAAGTAATATCACTATTATTACAAAGATAGATAAAGAAGAAAAATTATATAATTATGTCCTATTTTTTGTTTTAGTCATTGATTGAATATAATGTGAATAGAATGACTTGAATCACTCTAAACAGAAAAACAGGTTCAAATTTAAATACATAGAGATAACAGATATCTGAAACAATTATGTAGAAAGCTTACGCCTTTTAATATCTACAATTTATCTAATTGCATCTTACTTGTTAATTCTAACAGAAATCTGTAGTGCTATCATCGAAAACTTTTGGTTGGGTGTATAAGCCACATAAAATAACTTTTTAACATGGTGTCAATAGAAATGATATTATGCATCGCTTATTCTGAATCTTTCACTTTATTGTAAACCAAATCTTTCTTAAAACAAGAAAAAGAGAAAAAAAGCTCGAGACTTCGAGATACTTAAACATTAACACTTTATTCTTTATAAAACAGAACAAAAGAAAAACGATTAAAAAAACCGCTTTCTACAAGCAATGACAACATCTTTTTATCCCTGATTACAATAGGTGACTTTTTCTTAACGTAATCTTGCTTTTATTCTACTTTTTGAATTTTTCTTTACTACTAGATGATCATATAAAATGTAATCAACTTTTACATGTGCATTTTATACAAAAAATGTATTAATTTCATTTTTAGAAAAAGGTGTAAAAGAAAAAGATCATTGTAACGAGATATCAAAATGTCTGGGTGCAAGTATGGAGTGGATTTGCTTATCTTCTAATCAAATATGTGATGGTGTTGACCATTGTTATGAAAGTTTTGATGAAATGTATTGTGAATATAGAGAACATGAAAACATTTACACAAGTATATTCCTGTCATGTGAAAGTACTTCTCCTGCACATCAGAACGACTATGATAAACTGGATTTAGCAGTCGTAGATTGGGAAACACATCTGTTGTCAAGGTTTATTAATACAGCAGTATCCTCGCAGATTCAGTGCAGTATTGAGTATGAAATAATTAATACAGTCACAAAATCAAAACAAACGTTTAAGCTTGTAAATATTTTAATGTATCAAAGATTTCGACAGATAATCAAATCAAATGTATTACGAAACCGCCAACAATTGATCAAAACACTTATTTTATTCGGACATGGTATATCTAAAAAATGGTCTAAAAAAACATTTGAAGATTTTAGAGATCTACATACTCTTGAATTATTAGACATTAAACTCTTAGTTTTAGAAAAGCATATTTTCATTACACTGGTACAATTGGAAACACTAGTGATACGTGTGCAAACATTGATTCAAATAGAAAGTGGAGCTTTTGATGGTCTTTTTCTTTGTAAGAAGCTGACTATAACTGGAACCAAATTGCAATATCTCAACCCACAAACATTTAGCAATATGTCTAATTTGATAAGCTTGGACATTTCACAAAACAAGTTGACAGTGTTCGACGAAGTACTGTTTAAAAGCCTAACGTCGCTTCAGGTCTTAGATACAAGGAGAAATGACATTTACATTTTAGGGAAAATATTTGAGGCAAATAAGAATTTAAGACTAATATATAGTGATTCATTTGCTTTGTGCTGTGTAAAGCCCCAACACATGACTTTTGATGAATGTAAAGCTCCACAATTTGACGTTTCAAGTTGTGATAATCTAATAGAAAATGACATTCTTCGAATTTTTCTTTGGATAATTGGATTAATGGCTGTTTCTGGAAATCTTGGAGTTCTAGTTTACAGAATAAAAAAAGAAAAAGGATTATACCAAGACACATTTTCAGTTTTAGTCGGAAACTTAACTGTAGCAGACACCTTAGTTGGCATATATCTCATATCAATAGGATCTGTTGATGCAATATTTCGAGGCACATATATATGGCAAGAATACAAATGGAGAAACAGCATATTCTGCTCTTCTCTTGGAATTATATCAATTCTTTCGTCGGAGGTTTCTGTACTTACTATATCATTAGTGACAATTGCTCGATACTTCGCGGTTAAATTTCCGTTTAAGGATTATGAAATATCCAGAAAAAATGCTGTTTTAGGATGTGTTATTGCATGGATTTTTTCCCTCTTTTTGGCTTTATGTCCGTATTTTGTATTTGAAAAATATTATTCCATCTCTGGTGTTTGTGTATCTCTCCCTTTAAGGAAAGAAAGAACGAGTGGCTGGATTTATTCGTTTTTAATTTTTGTTGTCCTTAATTTTGTAATTTTTCTATTTATTGCAATTGCACAGATTCCGATAGTATTTGAAGTTAAACAAATATCGTCAAGAATTCAAAGTACTGGGAACTCAAGTTACATCGAAGTAGCAAGAAGGTTATCATTAGTGGTAGCAACAGATTGTTTTTGCTGGATTCCAATTGGAACGATGGGTATGTTATTTTCAATATTTTACGTTCGTAAGAAATTGCTAAGTTATTCAATGAAGCTCAGCTATGTCTGAAATCCAACCTTTTTCCGTCTTTGTCATCGAAAAAAAAAATAAATAACATCAATAAAACACAAACATATCAGTCAAAAATGAAGAATTTTTAAAATAAATGCTTAAGATTTAATTGGTAAAGAAATATGCAAACATTAGAATTCTATTTGATTTCGTTTAAATATATAAGAAAAAGTTTCTAATTTGCTCTCAGAATGAAGGTCACATAATTTGTCAATAACGATAAAAACATTATGTCGGGCATTATTTTATATTGAAAGTACTAATTGTCAATATACGATGTGGACATTTATATCTTTTATTGATGATTTTTATGTCTATTTATTTAAATCTTTGAAAATATGAAAATTGTTGTCAGCAATTCTTTCTTAATTGTAATTCTAGACCAAACCCGTGATTAAACTCATAAGATACATCTAAATGCTTTATCTATAATACCGATGTATTTGTAAGAATTAAAGTTTTTAATTCAGATATCGATTCATTTAAAAATAATCAGGAAAAACATGGAGTCAGAATTTGCGTAATGTTTGATTCTTGTAATTTTGCTATATTTTCCAACAATAAATGTTATAAATAAATCAGGAACATTACCAGTCCATATTCAAATATCAAAAACATAATTATAATGAATAAATAAAAAAATTAATAAAAAAAATATTAAGTAATAATTCAGACCGTGAAATAGGACAATGAAATTATAACTTCCTGCCGGTGGTTTCGGAAGGTTAAGTACCTTCTATCTAGCTAGCTACACCCGTCACGTGCAAAATTAAATTTTAGAATGAAAGGTTCATGAGCAGAAACATATTCAGTGTAGGTTTTTGACACAGCGACTTCGTACTTTTCATTGTAATGATGACAATTAAAATGTTATATTGCCTCGATAATACTGGGCTTGCAATATCTCAACGTCAACAATTTAATTAAAGATAGCTTCCTTAAAAACAATTTAGTCACGCATTACATGTTTTAGTAGACATTCATCCGTAAGCAACGTACTGCTATTCACTACATGTGCATTCTTTTGTATTATCGGTTCTTTGTTTACATACACTGTTACATATCCATGTTTATATTGCAGAACAATCTTATAGCCACAATGAACATGTTTGTCTTCAATAAAAAATAAAAGTAGAACAGTCAACATGATTTTAAGTCGTATATTAATTGATGCGGATACTTTATTTTGCTTACAGAGAGAGAGAGAGAGAGAGAGAGAGAGAGAGAGAGAGAGAGAGAGACTTTTAAATCAGTTAATCGTGATTGTTATGGTTAAATGTTTACCGCATTTAAACGCGATACCTTGTTTTAAAAATCATTGCGCGATTTTTTAGTTTCCCCGTAACTATATGATTATATAAATAAATTTAAAATAGACATAACTAATAAAATAAAAGAAAATGAATAAAAATTGAAAGAAAATTATAATAAACGATAAAAATAAATAAATTTTTAGATAAAATAATAATAAACATCCTGCTGATTTAGATGTGCCATATGTGCATATTTCGGAAATTCATTTATTATAAGTGACTCTAGAGGCAGAAAAAATGATATTTAAAAAGATAATCCAAACATTTCAAAAATAAATCCAAATTTCTAACAATTGACCCAATCAAATCAAGCTAAGGAATGCTATGCATGACGGAACAACCTTAGTTTTAAATACTATTGAGTTAAGGATAACCCGGGAGTTTTACTCCAACAGAAGCGGCACACTCTTTTATTTTCATGATAAATATTTGCAAATCATATTCGTTCCTCATTAGTGACAGTAGGAATCCGAAAAATTTTATAGGTATAAGAGACAATTAAAACAATTAATGAATCCAAATTACCAAAATAATATTAATCCAAATCCATATAAGGAATGATTTACATGAGAGAAGTTACCTTATTTGCAAATTAAAGCAGCTGAAATTTTGCTACTTCGTACAGTTTCTGTCAGAACAAAGTTTAGCCTACCACGTTTTGTATACCATCAGAGAGTTGTACTCGTTACCCGCTCAAAGGAAGTAATTAATCGACAAAAATACCCGTTTAATTTTGATTTTGGTAAGAAAATAAATCACACTTGGTATCTATCCTAAGAGAAAAATATTTTTTGATTATAGCTCTGCCTTGAAATATTTCAATTTTCAGCTTCATTGACATTTATTTAATTCTTTTTACATTTTTAGGTTTAATGGCCATGTTTGGGTATGATATGCCAAGGACAATTTATGCATGGACAGTCGTTTTTATTCTACCGATTAATTCAGCTATCAATCCGTTTTTATACACATTTATTGATTCACAGGTAAATTTTAATAGTTTTATCTTTGTTTCTAAATTAAAGAAAATTAAAAAAACAGCTTCTTAATGACATATTTAATCAATTATCCAGAAATATTAGAACGGTTTAATTTAAGCTTTGTTCTATGCAGATTTCTATTTTTGTATTTTTCTGATAATTTCTTTCATATTTAAGTAGAAAGTTTATTTAGTCTAATAATATTGATAATTATAGTAATAATAATAATAATAATAAATAATAATAATAATAATGTTATGGTAAAAATATTGAGCAATATTTCAATTATAATGCTATTGAACTATTTCAAACTAGCCATAGTTTTATGTAATGTTTACTTTTAGCTTTTAAGCAAGGTTATCAATTTAACGAAATGGACATTAAAAGGTATGCTTAAATGAAATAGAATACACAAGAAAACTGTTGTCATAACAGATTAAATAAACCAATTTACACATAAACTAGTTCTTTGAAATGGCGTCAACATAGCTAATAACAAGAATGAATTAAAGTTTGCAAGTTTAGTAAAACTTCAAGAAATTAAAAATGATTTTAAAAAAGATTTACATTTTATGAATTATTTCTCAATATATTAAAGCATTCAACATACTGTCTCAGACATTATGTTTAAATGGGGTCAAATCACGTAATAAATTGAAGAGAAAAGACTTCAATTTAATGTAATTGTTGTTGAATTATTCAGTATTTCAAACTATACCATCTATAGCAGATTTATTCTTTATGTACCATATTTGTTGTCTCCCCTGAAATAATTTTTTAAGCATTTTTACAGATCAATTTCTTTTGCATGGTTCTTTATGCAAATTCAGATATAATTCAATCCAGAATTTTTGTATATGCTATTCTGTTGGTCAATTTTTTTTTAAATAAGTATAAGAAAGTTTATTAGTAATTTCTGTAATATTTTTGAAAAACTGGTGGTAAAAATTATAGATATATCTTTCTTTCTGCATTTTATTTAACTGTAATATGTTCGGTATTCCTGGCATGTTTCAATGATTGTCAAGTGTCTGAAAATACTTAAATGCAATATTTTGATCAATTTGATAAATCAGTATTATCTGTTTTTTAAGGCTATCATTTACATTATGCAAAGTTGCTTATAGCACTGCATGATTTCTATATTGCATGTAGTTTTGGACCTGAACAAAAAAATGATTGCCTTTCATAAAAACTAATTTTATTCTAACTTTAAAGGTAAACTATGTGACCTAAACAATTATAGTGAGAATAAATTACGAACGAGTTGCGTTACCAATAAAAATATTTACCATATAATATCTGTAGTATGTTTTAAAGATAAGAATTACTTTCAAGAGAGTTTCTGGAAAATACATGTATTCTAAATAGTTACCCACACTCCAAAAAAAATTATATATTGTATCGATAGAAGTTAATGGAAACTACTATAAAACATCAGATGTGCATTTGTTTTTCCGTGAAACTAGTTTTAATATTAAGATATTTTACACAGTCATAGAATGGAACTGTTTCTTAAAACGGTGCATGTTAGTGCACCGTCCTTTTGTGAAACCTGGTTATTTGGAAGTGGATTTGAGTATAACACCGTACTGTTCTTTAACACGCTTTAAAATTTTTTTAGGTTTCTGATCAATATATATGCTAAAGCTCCCTATTCAGTGCTTTTTTACAACAATTAAGTCTTTGTCTATGATTTGTACTGTAGCTGGTTCATCCTACAAAGTTGGAGACTTCCTTTGAAAGTTCATTTTGAATATTGATTTTTTTTAATCTAAACCTTTAATGAATTCATTTAAACTATTTGTATTGATTACTTTCATTATCTGTTAGCGAGGTTAAAAAGAAACAAGACAGAAATCACGAAACCTAAATTTACATAATGACGAGAATTATAATTTGAAGTCCGATTCCTCTAAAATGTACTTAATATATATAATAAAATAAATAGTGTAGGGCATTGCAAGGGTTAACAGCCTATAAAAAATTTAATTTTTATTAAAAAAAAATATATATATATATATATATATATATATATATATATATATATATATATATATATATAGTCAAAATTTATATAAATATATGTAAAACTAATATCGTGAAAGTAACTTTTAAGCTCTACCACGTACAAATGTTCCAAAAGAGGTTATACATATTTAATGGACATAACAAAAAGAAAATCCCGAAAAGGAAACAGTTGGTTTACATTTTCTGTTGAAAGTCATAATACACTACTTCTTATATTTAATAATTTAAGCAAAAAAAAAAAAAAACAACGCTTTAATCCCAAGTTTAAAAAGACAAGTTTTGAAATATAAATGGCACCAAGAAGACTCTAGACTTTTTTATTCATCTTGGCTATTTCGCCCGTACAAGGCATGCACAAGATGATGATACTATTTTTAGTTGATATGAGAAGATATAACTCAGATTAAATATGTAGTGCAAAAGTTATTTTGAAATGTAATAGTACAAATTTATATATATTTATATTTTTCCTCACGTTATCATTTTACATTATTCATTATTTCATATATATATATATAATAAAGCAGAATGATAACGTGAGGAAAAATTGTTTAGTCTAACTGGGTATGATTTTTTTTTTTTTTTTTACATTTTTATGTAGAATTTTTCGCGCAAAAAAATCAGATTGCTAATCAGATGCATCTTACAACGTTTGTTAATTTTAACGATTTTTTTTATTTAATCTTTAATTGAAGTTTTACTTGCCGTTATAACTTTAGAATGGCCTAATCATACAGAATGTAATAAAAATGTATGTAAACGAAAAGGTAAGTATTCATAAAAAGTCAACAATATGTTTTTTTTATATTTTGAAATTTATTTAAATTATATTCTAATTATTTCCTTTAGCATTTAAGAGAAAGCTGATTGGACTTACTGGACTTCTAGCAGTTGCAATAGTACTTATTGTCACTATAAAAATGTTACTTTTCATCCAAAGCTTAGGAGGTAAATTTTTAGTAATAACAAATTTGAAAGACAATTCATAAAAAAATAACATAAATTTATTTAATACTCATAACGTGCCTTCTTTGAATAAAAGCATATTTGCAATAACTTTAGTTAGAAAAATGACTTTATTTTACATTAGAAAATTAAATAAATAAGAAAAATGTTTAATACAGACTTAGCTTATTGCCAAAATATTCAAGTCAAAGAACGTTATATTTTTATTTAGAATAATTTGCATTTCTATAGTTTTACAAAACATATATGAATTAACAAATATGCCTGAATCCATTTTAAATATGCATTTTTTAACGTTACCTGTTTTAAAGTACTGCGCATTTTTTAATTTGTAACATGTAAAGTCAATTCAGGATATGCAAGATTCGATAAAGCCATAGATAACAATTAAAAGAGATTGTTTGAAGAAAAAGCATTGTTTGGAAAACAGAGAACTTTCCAATACTTGCTCCAAAAAAAATCACCGAGATATTCTCAATTCTTTAAAAAATTAAATAAATTCTTCATTTAAATAACTTATGTTTTTTTAGTCTACCTATTTTATCTAGTTTACCTTTTATTTCAATAAAACGGAAATAATCTTAAACCTTTCTACACGAGTAAAAAATATTTAAGGGCAAAAATACTTTTTAAAGGCTTGAGCAACATCGGAAATTGCAATAATTGAGCAATAAATACAGAAAAAATAAAGAAAACTTTTGCATCTCAGGTAATTTATTGTGAACCATATCATGTTTTGTATAATTCAAAATCATATATAAACAATTTAAAATTAAGATAATTAAGCTTTTTATCTAATGCGAATTCTACAGTGTAATACATGTCTGTATATGTGCTGTAGAGTTTAACAGTGACCACTCACAGTGAGCAATCCAAAAAAACACAAAAGTCACAAAATGAACTCTCTTTGAAACGTTTTGTTTCTATTCAAGTATACAAAATTTGTTGTAACTTTTTGACTATTTTGTCGCATTTCCACAATCGAGTTTTGATGTTTCAATATCAATATTCAAGAAAAAAGACATGAAAATGCAACTTGTAATATGTTTGATCCATACATTAATTCATGTCACCCTGCGATATATCAATTAAAATCAATAAACACAGTTAGGTTTTTTCACACAGTTTTTTCTTTTTGTGATGTTGATGAAAAACTTAAACAATTTGTTTTCAAAATTTTAGATTTTATTTGTTTTGGAATTCCAATCGCCTGAAAAAATTGCTCGGCAGTAGCAGTTATATAACATAACACATATGAATAAAACAAAAATATGCAGTATTAGGAACTTCGTATTAAATTAGTCAATTTACTCACATAAGTATAAACCTTTGAACAAAAAACAACCAACTATTTGACTTTTTTGTGACGTATGGCCTGTCTGAAGCACTAAGAAAAACATACGAATAATTGTTTCAAACGTAAAATTCAAAGTTTTTTCATCCAGACGTATTTATGTTTATACATGTAACATTCCTAAATTACATATATTTTAGTTTAATTAAAATAATTTTATTATAAAACACTTGTAAAATTCCTTAATTACATGCATTCGAGTACAATTAAAACAATTTTTTTATAAATATTTAGATTTTTAGTGTCCATATTTATTGATCAATCAGGAAAACAGTTTGTTTTTCATAGACGTCTTAATATAATTAAAAATTTTCAATTCATTTCGAAGCGATTTCGAGTATCATAAATAAAGACAATTTTAAACTAATATGTATGATTGTTTTCATTTTATGTTATTTTCCAGATTATTTTCAACTTTATGATCAGTTATATCAAGATGTCTTACAGAAACGGGATGGTATAATTTTATACAATCTTCACATTTCATAATTTGATATAAATATTATGTTGAGTTTAATGATAAACATTAGCATTGTAAGTAGTTAAGTTACTATTCTTATCCTTAAAATTCTTTTATCAGAGACAAAATTACTTAATTTAAATTTTATAAATATATATATATATATATATATATATATATATATATATATATATATATATATATATATATATATATTTCGAGTCTTATGATTTTAAAGTCATATGCAAACGAAAAACAGAAAAAAAGTGTCCAAAACAATTCATTCTGTTATTAAATCTTAACTCAAACCAAATCAATTCAAATTGACAATCCTTAGACTTAGAGGCTACAGATTTTAAAAAGTGTTAACGGCTGACACATTTGTCCTTTCAGAATCCAAACTTCTGGCTAAACAGCTAACTCTGTTGGACATAAAATTAAAAAACATCGAATTTAATGTTTATCAAGGTAATAATCAAACTTTTATTATCTTTTTTACAACTTAGAGTTCTATATCTCTCCGTATATTTAAACAAAATGCTGTACTTAAAAAAGATAAAACGTGAAAGCATCTTTGCAAAATCTTAGATGTTAACAATTCATATTTATTAATTGGGTAATAAAATTAAAATCCCTCCATTGGGGTTTAAGAATATGTGTATCATTAAAAACTATCAATGATTTAGTAAATAGCAAACAAATACTCAAGTTTGAGGAATAGTTTTCTGGTTAACCTCACTTTTTATAATTATTTCCTATTGTCTTTCAGATAATTGTCATAAACAGCTCATGGAAAACGGTAGGTTCTTTCATTTTATAATGTCAATCTTAAAAAGTTAGTAATTTGTTCTAAAGTCTGGCAATTTAGTAATCAAAAGAGAAATATATAAAGATAACATCAATCAAAATATGCGACAAAAAATTCATAATATTATTAGGGGAGTTTTTACTATATAACTAAAGTTTTTTGGAAAAAAGTATATTATCTATGTAATCCCCATTTGATATAGGTCTATTTCGATATAGTTTTAATTCTTATACATTAAGAGACCATTTCAGATAATGCTTGATAGTAAATTTGAAAATACGAAATTCAGGCAATGAACAATCTGTTGTTTTGTGTATTATACATTATGTTCTAGCTTTAAGATGATTTCAAACATGTGAAAATTTTAAGTAAAAAAAAACTCTTTTATCTATTTTACTTTCAAAAAACGACACTAATGTTGAGTATTTCTACAATATGCAAATTTTTCTTGTTTGAACCGTAAACGTGTCTTCAAACCTTTCATATAAATAATAGGATGTGTCCAATGTCTTCTCATATATTTTTTTTATAATACAAAGTAATTACTGTTATGTAATAACTAAAATAAATATTGATAATATTTTAGGGACAGGATTTTGTTGCGTAGATTGGTCTGATTTTAAAAAAGGTTGTTTCGTTATAAGCAGCAACGTAAGAAATTGGTTTGACGCGGAGGTATTAAAATTACATTTATTTTGGGTTCAATATCTTACATTTTGCATATTTTATCCAAAAAAGCTCTTACAATGGTATAATTTGATTCATGAGATAAATCTTATTGAAAATGTGAGTCTAAATAGTCAGCTCTTTTTAAGAATATAAAAAGGTGTTAATGTATTTCAAATTACACTGACATGTCAAAACACAATTTCATCATCAGTGATAGTGGAAATACCATCCCTATTATATCTGAATTTTTTGTAGAATATTAAAATCAAACTACTAAACGATTAGATGTTGATATTTTTGCTGGCCATTGTGCGGAAACGCCTTTGACCTGTGAGTGTAAAACAAACAAGACTAGTGTACATTTACTTTATTTTCTGTATAAAGTTTTTGTATATTTATGTTATGTCATGTCTGGCTGTTATTATTAGGTCGTTGCCTTTTGTATTTTTCAAATTTCGTTTTTTCTCTCCAAAATCCACGAGATTTTCAAAAAAAAGGCAATTAAAAATATTTAAAAATATTCCTTGTTTCCTTTGGAATGAAATTCTGAAATGTGCACATGTGTTGTTGTAATTTGTTGTATAACTTTTAAGGATGCAAGCATATCGCCGACATGGAAGTCCAAGAATTGTAAAATGTGATTTGTTAAATACAATCAAACACATATATACCGGATCAAAACAATGTTGGACATACAACAACTGACTGATTCAGTTTAATTGTGATTTCCCACCAACACATGAATACTTTCAGTTAGCTATACCTTCCACGTACAAAATTTGAGAATGAAAAGGGGATGGAAATATGAGACATAAAACATATGCAAGATAAGTTTGAAAAAAAAAATTTTTACATGTCAAATATTTATTGATTAAAAGGGAATAAAGCCTCGACTTGTACTATCTGAGCCAACAATTTATTTGTAAGTAGCTTCTTTCATTTTAAAAGTGCCCTAGTGGAAAGAAGTATCAATTGTAAACAAATACAACATCAATAAAGTAGCAGGTACGTTGCTACAAAGAAATTAAATGCTGTCAACATTTTGAAATGAAGCTTTATTTGTAGTCCTTTTTGGATGTTATAATTAAGGTAAAAGTCCAAACATGAAACATGACTTACACAGGACGAAAAACAATCTTTACGCTTTAAGAAAAAACAGCTTACAGATTGCGAAAAGATGGCGTAAAGATATCTTTACGCTGTCTTTACGCCACCTTTACGCTTTTTTACCCTATTGTTTAAAGATTCTTAAAAACCTTCTGGCTTTACGCCATCTTTACGCAAGGTTTAAGCAACCATTTATCTTTACGCCATCTTTTCGCAATCTTAAATCTAGGGTTTTTTTACCAAGGTCATACCATACAAGTGGCTTTACGTCATCTTTACGCAAGTTTATGAAACCATTTTTCTTCATGCCACCTTTACGCAATCTTAAATCCAGGCTTTTTACCAGGGTAATACCATGCAAATAGCTTTGCGCCATCTTTACGCAAGCTTATGCTACAATTTATCTTTACGCTATCTTTACGCAATCGTAAATCTTAGCTTTTTACCAGGGTAATACCATGCGAATGGCTTTACGCCATCTTTACACAAGTTTCATGTAACTATATACCTTTATGGCAACTTTACGCAAGATTTATGCCACCATTTATCTTTACGCAATGTTCAATCAAAAACATACCTTCGAATTGCCATGCAAGTGACTTTACGCTACCTTTATGCAAGCTTTGTGCATCCTCTAACTTTAATGGTATCTTTAAACATTTTTTTATTAAATGGTTTATTTTATAAGTGTTCATATTTTCACAGTTTTAATCAATTTGTCAGTATTATTGAGCTCAACAGCAAAAATATATTTCATGCCATCTTTCTTCCTTTATTATACCAGTATGTCACTTTTCTCATCTTTTCGCAATTTTCATTTTTATGCCCCATCAGATTTTTCTATGATCTTTATAAAGCTCAGCTAAACTTTACAGTACACTTTCTTTTTAGCAACCTTTCATCATCAAGATATTCCTTTTGTATTATTTCAAGTAGTTTCTATATCACCTTCAATTAATATAAATATTGATATAAATAATTTTACAATTCATTAAACCTAAACAAATAAGGTAAGGTTAAAAATACAAACTTACAAAGGTATTTAAACTTTATTTGCTTATAATATTTGTTTAAAATTTCAATCTGAATTCTAAAAAATGCACTTAAATCAAAGAAAATAAAGTTTGATATAAATCTCATGAAACACTGAAAATTGTATGGCTAAAATTTGCTGAATATACAATAATTGGGGTTAAATTGACTTTGTTCTAATTTTCTAGATTTGTATCCTAGGAACTCAAATCAATATTTCAGTTGTCACTTTTAAACACTCATTTAAATTAGGTAATTGGATACTACATTAACTTTTTAAATCTAAAAAATAATCCAAAATAGTACGACAGTATATATGACAGTTTTTGAACAAGCCATCTGGAATTCTCCGGTATTGGATCCTTGGTAATGACTTTAATGTTATATTTGCAGTTTTCGAAGTTGTTAACTTTGTATACCAAAATGCTTTCCTTTTTTTTCTTCAAATTTTACTCATCCAATGAAACAATGTCAATGTCTACATTTCTTATCATCTTCACTGCTTTCTTTTTCACCAAGCCAGCTTCACTTCTTTTTTATTTTTTTATAAACCAACAGTTTTTCTTAGTCTACAAAAAGTTTTAAAAAAATATGAACATTAACTGAGATTAAAGTTTGTATTTAGTGTTTTAAAACCATACACTAACACATATTGAATAACATACAGGAGTTAGTGAATGGAGTATTGTTTAAAGCCCCCGTCAAAATACTTTCATATAAACCAAGCAAGTTAGTCCTTGGATGGTGGAGACAACTGGAGTACCTGAAGAAAACCACTGACGAACAAACAGACAAACTTTCTTAAATCAGAATCTGCCATTGGGATTGGATATCAGTGTGTGTGTGTGTGTGTGTGTGTGTGTGTGTGTGTGTGTGTGTGTGTGTGTGTGCAAATAAATTTAAGATTTTTAGAAAACTTGACCCAAAGTCAATATTTAACAGTTTCAAGATTGTTTTGGAAATAAATAATCGGATTAAGATTTTTTTGGAAATAAATATTTCAGATATCAATCACCCATGTATAAATTGATACTGAATTAATAACAGTCGTGTCAACTATGACTAAAGAGACACAATTAAAATAATTATACATATATATTCTTTTATTCTTTTCTTTCTTTCTTTTTTTTTTTTTTTTTTTTTTTTGTAATTGAAAAATCCAATATTTGATTTTCATGTCTCTGGATTTTATAATGGTAAATAAAATAAAAAACCAGGTTTATCTCAGTAGCTTTACATTCAGTTATGTGGTTCACAGTTGCAAATTGGGATACTTCCCCGATCAGATGAGATCTTCCTGACATGTGTTGTTGTTAAATATTAATCTCGTTAATTAAGATATCAGGACTGTTGATTAAAGATAAAATAAATCATATCTGTATAACCAAGTATTCACAAGACAGGATGAGATGTTTAAAGTGTAAAAAAATGGAATCACTCTGTATCTTGATTCTTGAACCAGTCATGCATATCAAGTGATTAATTAAAGATTATTGTTTATTTGAATAAAATAATAATAATAATAATAATAATAATAATAATAATAATAATAATAATAATAATAATAATAATAATAATAATAATAATATTTATTTGTTTATTTATTTATTTAAATTCAGGTAAATTCTTCCCTTTTTTGTACAAATACGTTAAAATATAAAAAAGTAATTATCTTCTTCTTATAAAATTTATTCTTTTTTTATATCATTTTTATAAATAATTGTATAAATGAAGCGCTAATACCACTAAATAAAGCATCTTTCTTTTTTTTCAAATGCAGAAATAAACATTTAATACCAATTCCAATAGATATAAAACAATAAAAGAAATAAATAGTTAAAATGTTGGCATTATTATGAATATTGTTGCAATAGTATTCAATGAAAGAACTTTTATTTTATTCGACAAAATGATTTCATTTAATATATTATTCATGGAAAGGTGTTATACTGGTACCTTGAAATTTTTATACCTGATTTATGTGTAAACTTGATATATGAATCTTGAAAATTGTGTTAAAGAAAAAAAAATATCAAAAAGAGATAATTCTAAAATGCTATACCGGTAAATCAAAAAAGTAAAAATTCAGGATGGGAGATTGAAAATTGGTCTTTCTGTTATAAAAAAGAGTAAAAGGTATCTAGATTGATTCAACATTGATGGATATTGGTAATTTCAACTATTGAACTATTATCAATAGGAACTAATTGGATAAAATTTTAGGGGCTAATACATACGCTGTGACCTATATAAATTGGTGGTCTGAACATCTAAAACATAGGGCTAGATGTGTTTCCTTATATCAGCTAGACTGCATAATGCTATATTTTTGTCAGTTTTAATTTTTGTTTTGTTTAATCTCTTGCTTATTAGATAAATAGACTATAATGCAAAAGGATGCCAAATAAGACACCCAACAGTTTTCAAGACAATATGAAAATTGTGTCTCTGCGGCAATCTAGGCTGAATAGATAGCCTGACAGGCCAGTCAGTAGAGCAACCTGCTAGTATTAAATTGGTTTTTTGTGCTTCAATAAAGATTTTTTGTTTATTTGAATAAATAATAATAATAATAATATTTATTTATTTATTTATTTAAATTCAGGTAAATTCTTCCCCTTTTTGTACAAATACGTTAAAATATAAAAAAGTAATTATCTTCTTATTATAACATTTATTCTTTTTATATCATTTTTATAAATAATTGTATAAATGAAGCGCTATTATCACTAGATAACGCATCTTTCATTTTTTCAAATGCAGAAATAAACATTTAATACCAATTCCAATAGATATAAAACAATAAAAGAAATAAATAGTTAAAATGTTGGCATTATTATGAATAGATAGCCTGACAGGCCAGTCAGTAGAGCAACCTGGTAGTATTGAATTGGTGTTTTGTGCTTCAATAAAGATTTTTTGTTTATTCGAATAAAATAATAATAATAATAATAATAATAATAATATTTATTTATTTATTGATTGATTTACTGACAGGCCAGTCAGTAGAGCAACCTGCTAGTATTGAATTTGTGTTTTGTGCTCCAATAAATATTTTTTAACTCTTAACAAGATAGTCAGTTTAAGTTTTGTTTTAACTTCTGCATTGTTCTTTTTTCCTCTTTTCTAATAAATGTAAAAGCTTGAATGACCATGGAAAGAGGCCCACCAACAGATCTGCGTCTAGATTCAAGTTAGTAGAGTTAAAAAAGGATAAGAAATCTGAATGTGGTACATGGATTGGTTTTTAAAAGGTGGCCAGGTATATGTAGCTCAAACAATAGAGCACCCCATTAGTATTTGGAAGGTTCAAGTTTCGGTTGAGCTACTGAATTTTCTCTTGCCTGTTAATATTTATGCTAGATAGGACCTTGAAACCCACTCCTTTTCTTTGGAATTTTGTGCCTTCAGTTGTTAATGATTTGGATCGACCATGCTTTTACCATAATGGTATTTTCAGGAAGTGGCATGGCGAAGACAACCCTCAAAATCTATTTCTACTGAAGTTTAGTTCAATGAAAAATAAATAAAACTAGTCAACTTCACCCCTATAAAAGAAATACCCCGCCATTGGTAAAATCATACATACCTCTTTCATAAAACTTCTGACTTTATACCATTGGATTGCACTCATTGATTATACGGTTTCTAATTATGTTGTTTCACAGTCAATGTAAAACGTGCCAAATTCACCCCGGAAATTCTATGAGTCCATGTAATTCTCAAATATGAAAAAAAGAACATCGTGTTGCGGCAAATATTCCCAGGTGTATTATCATAATTATTTTTATTTTTTATAATTATTCTTTTAATTATTATTATCTTTAATTATTTGAGCCGAAATTTCGTTTTACAATTATTATTATTAATTTTTAATGAATCATATTATTTTTCACCGTAATTCATAATTTTTATAATTAGAAATTTCATTAGATCATTATTACCATGTTACATACAGTGTAAATATATAACACAAATACCAGTTAAATTTTGATGTGCCAGATGTGCACATTTCGGAAATTCATTCCTCGTCAGTGACACTAAAACCGGAAAGTTTGATGGATAAAAAAAATTTAGATAAAAGAAAATACTGTCAAAAAGACAGATACATAAAAAGAAAAATAGATCGATAGTACCCTACCTATATAATAACATTTGTTGAATTTATCTATTTGTTTATTTATTTATCTATTTTTGTGTTTGTTTGCAATATGGGTCAAAATTAGCTTTTGTGTGGGAGGAAATAATTTTACAAAGCTCATATAAATTAAAATTCTAGGGATTCCTGTAAAACTGTAATTAAAAGGGCTGTCATAACAGATAATAATAAAACTAAATTACGAAAGTGAAACATATGTTTAAAATTTTCATTCATATGTATTAGCATACATGTGTCAATATATACATATATATTTATTTTTAACATAACAGTGACAAATTTCTTCAAATAAGAGTCATATCTAAAAGACTGGATATGAGTAAAAACAATCAGTAGAAACATTATTATTAATGATAAAACTAAACAAATTACAATTTGTGTAGTAAAATATGCTTTTTTAGTAATAAGAGAATACATAATAACAAAAAGAAACTTACAACATTTTGAAAAGCTGTGACTGTCCATGGGATGTCCTTTCCTGTTGTTAATGATGATTAGTTTGAAAAAATTCATTAGCTGTGATTGATCCATCAGTTAGCCTCTATTCCAATCCAATCCACTTATCAAAACAATTTATCTTTAAGGTGTAACGGTCCACTTTATTTTTGAATTGGAAGTCTAATTGGTTGAATTCATTTACATGGTACATGAAATGTTATTTAATTATTAGGGGGTCGAATTCATAAATTAAACAGACATTCATTAGGGGAAAGTCGGCATATTTCGATCATACGTGTAATTTCGATCAACTTGCATTATTTCATTCCCTTTTCTTTACGAGTGCATCGATGGGGTTTTACGAATAATCTCCCTTGAATATTGGAAATCCCCTTATTTAAAATAGATTCGTTCAGATGACAGACAGCACACATCTCGTGTTTTGATTGGTCGATAGCAGATGAACGACAACCATCTTCATATAGGCGGTATTTTTCTAAACTCTAAAGATACAACTTCTCCCAGATTATTGAAAGAAATTCAGCATTAAGTAAATATATTCTATGCGTTTGTAAGACTAAATTCTAGTGTTAAATAAATATGTGTAATGAAAGAACATTTTAAAATTAATTTACTGGCAGATTTTCTTTTTTAAGCAAAAATCAAGTGATCGAAATTACCCGACTTTATTTTTTATTTAAAGGGGTAATTTCGATCATGGAATAATTTAGGAGAAATTGCAATTTTTCACCATTTATACCAGAAAGCGACATTTTGATAACATATAATGAACTAAAAAATGAATATTTGAATAATTTTGAAACTGAACAATAAGTTTCAAATATATGTGTTCATGGACGTAGCTTATTTCGAGGCAACCCAGGCAATTGTCTGGTAAAATCAGATCGTTTTTTTAAATTTCTTTTTACAGAAAAACGAAAAATTTAGAAAAGAATGAAAAGATTATTTATAGTCAACAAAATAAAATTATGTTTTGTCCTAAGTCATACAGATTTTCTTAATATTTACCGAATATCAAGTTCAGGTGTCGCCAGAATGCACCATCAAGTTAATGCCATTTTTCTTCCTTTTTCCGGGGAGCATGCATCTGGATCCCCTAGATTTGAATCGCCTTTGACCATCTCCCCCTTTTTTCTTTTTTGTCTTCTTTTATTTTTTATCTTGTTTGCCTCGGTTGAGAATTGGTTCCTATCTATGCCCCTGACACACACACACACATATATATATATATATCGAGGCGTTGATAGGATATATATCTGTTAAGAATGAAACGTTCTTGAGATACTTTACACTTCAAAAATTTAGTACACGTAGACCTATTTAATGAGACCAATATTCGTTATACATGTATTCCTATTTTATTTAATATATAAAAAATCAAAATATTATATAGGATGAAGTATTTTGTAATTCTAAATGTGTGGGCTGTTGGTATGCACCATTGGGGAGCAAAGGAACTGGAAATAGGGACGGGCTTTATTTCATACAGAGAAATTGAAAACCAGAAAGACCCAAATGCAATTGCTATATATGAAAAATGTAGGAAAAGAGGGTATTTAAAGAGGGACAATGCATTTGTAATATCAAAAATCATGAAGTTAAACACCTATCGGAGCGAGACGTAATTTCGCCCCGACTTTATCACGTCCACTTACAAAGCTTAGGCAGATATGGACTTCCTCTAGCGCCCCGACAGGCAAAGAAATTATTTAAAGTTGTAAAAAAAACATAATTATTACAACTATTAATGAGCTATATTCATTATTCTAGACTCCTTAAAACTCAAATCTTAAAAAAATATTTTAAGAATGATAGATATACGTATGTAGCCTATTGCATGTGATCGAAAGTATGAATAAGGTAATGATCGATTTTACCCGGAATGTGATCGAAATTAGCCGACTTCAGATTTTGTGAATAATTTTTTTTTTTTTTTTTTTTTTTTTTTTTTTTTTTTTTTTTTTTTTTGTGTAAATCTTGATTTTCTCATAAGGATTACACCAATTTTAGTAATAAAGAGTGACATTCGATCTGTAATTAAAAAATCAACTGGTTTCATTTCTCGTAATATAGATGGAGTTGTTCCTAAAAATTTTCGTGATCGAAATATGCCGACTTTCCCCTAATACTTTAATGAGTTTCTGTTCAGAGTTTTCAAAAATCATCAGATCTCTCTCTCTCTCTCTCTCTCTCTCTCTCTCTCTCTCTCTCTCTCTCTCTCTCTCTCTCTCATTCTCTCTCTCTCTCTCTCTCTCTCTCTCTCTCTCTCTCTCTCTCTCTCTCTCTCTCTCTCTCTCTCATATGCACATAGGTCAAACCCTAAACATACAAAAAAGAAAGGGTTAGGAAAGAAAATTAAAAAAGAAAGAATTTTAAAAATTGAATGATTTTAAGATTTTTCTCAACATGAAAAATTTTATTTTATTGACTATTTTATAAATTAATAGAAATATAGTATCAAGTCTTTTTTACAGCATCAGGAATATGTGTCTAATGTTTACCTTCATCTTGATTGTACCTTATATTAATTAGTTATCGGTAATAATCATGACACGTGTGACATTCGTTGTTTTTTGGATGTTGATTGCATCTTCATATACATGTATAATACTGAAGATTTTGCTTGTTTACAACTCAATGACGAATATGTCTGATTATATCATCATATAAAACAGCTGCAAGATGGTAAATTTTAGAATGTGTGTGTGTGTGAGAGAGAGTGAGAGAGATATATTATTTATTATTCATTATATATAAATTAATGGATTAATTAATTAATTATTACACTCATTCATTGTTACATGAACTATTATATATGAAATAAATAAATGAATAAATAAATAAGAAGGTAAATAAATAAATAAATAAATGGAAACTGAATTTAAAATAATGTGTAACTATTGATAAAACTAATTATAAAATACTTTTTTAATTTTTATATGCTTTATCTTCATAACATTAAAAAAATTTGCACATGACACAAATAATAATAATATAATAATAAACCATTTTTACATTTCATTTTACTTAATATCTTAATTTATGTAATTCTCGTCATTCCTTTAAATTATTTGTTTTTTGAATGAAAATCATGACATTGCATCTTTATTTTAAAATTCTGATGTAAAAAATTATAACATTTCTTTATATTTAGATGTCTGTGATAAAAGAGAATTTTAAAAAATAAACGCTTAGGAATGAGGAATCTAAATCAAATATATTGATATAGGACAGGGTATACTTCACAGTTGGTAGGTCAAAGGCGTATACCGATTACTTACAATTACCTGTTACTCAAAGATGGCGTAAAGACAACGTATGGCTAGAAGGTCATTTAGAATCTTAACGAAATGCATAAAGATGGCGTAAAGATGAGATTTATGCCATCTTTAAGTATTGAGTAAAGATGGGTTGTCATCCTGTGTTATAATCAATCCATTCTTTTATTTCAAGTTCAAAAGGATAGATAACATTCTCATATTAATAAACTTTATTTAAGAAATAAAAAAATCACTATACCTGTATGTGAGGCCGAAAGGTTATGGTGTTTCATTGAGATTTAACAAGGTTCTGCATTAATGTTTCACTTTTAATATTGAATTTGACAATTTTCTAACGATTTCATTGGCCCATGTATGATTCATTGAAATGTTTTTAGTAATATGAGCGAAGTCGAACTTATCTTTTAACGACGCACACATTCACGCATACACACACGAACATACACACTCTGCGTTATGCTATAAGCTCACCTGACCATTCGGTGAGCAAAAAAGTAATTATAGATTTTTAAGATAAAAAATCATATTTGACACCTTGTCTCAAAAACATTTAATTTAGATTTTATTATAAACATGAAATACTTAGTTTACAAGATCATTAAATATCAATAATAAGGAAAATGCTTCACAATAACTTCTCTTTTCAATGTATAACGTGTTTTAAAGCTATATGTTTTAGTACTAAAAGTGCTTTTCGAAGATTTATTTCACCATCTAGCAATATCCGAAAAGTTATAAACCCCAAGATTTTAGAGTTAACAAATCCATGTCTATTTGTTTACTTCTATTTAATGTTTTTGCAAATATTTAAACAAGATCTATTTGCTTTTATTTTCAAATGCTCGTAGATCACCTGTCGTCAATATGGATATTTAACTACATTAGAAGATGAAAAAACCTCCACATTTCTGAAATCAATACTTTTTAATTCGGAAAAACGTAAGTATGTTTTAAAAAAACCAATGCAAAGCACCTGCCTATTGCTATTGTTTTCTTTTTCTGATTTTAATTGATATTTGTTAAAAAAATAAAATAAAATTACGTCTTTTTTTATTTTAAAATATCAACATTTTCGCTAGTAAAACAATGATAAAAATATAGCATTTTAACATGTATGTTGAAATAATTAATAGTTAAATTTTATATAAAATGTTTGCACATGTAAATAACATTGTTAAAATATGTTGAAGAAATAATAACGTAAATAATACTTTATTTTTTATTTGTGAACTCGTTTCTGCTTAACAATTGAGTGTTAACTGATGACCAACAATTATCAACTACATTAACTTACTATGAATTTTCTCTTTGATTCATCTTTGTGTAATATATTCCAACAGCTTTATCATTTTGGATTGGACTTTACATTCATTTAAATAAGGATAATGACTTCCAATGGATTGTAACAAAGGGAAACTATAAATACAGCGAAATGAAAGAAGTATCACCTCGATGGAGTTGTGCTGACATGACAAGACCCAACGCATGCGTACAAAGAAAACCCTTCATATGTCAAATCGAGTAATATACAAGTTGTTTAAAAAGAGAAATCACAAAAATTATCGACAAAAATCAACTATCAATGTATATTTCCTAATCATTTTTATGTAAATCATACATACGGTATTTTGAGTCATGTGTTTGTGTCCTTTCGATGTAAAAATGTTTTTATGTGACCTTTTACTATTAAGGTTTCCTTGTTCAACTTTGTGATTAAAAAAGAAGGATCACAAAAGAGTGTCAAAAGTTTTAAAATCAATTGCAGTATATATATCTTTGCTTGTGCGTTTGTGTGTGAGTTGAGTTTAGTAATGGTGTTTAACGTCCAAGTAAAGAATATTTCGCTTACGCTTCGAGACGTCTCAAGCCATAGGCCAAAGTGCAGAAATTTTGCCTTTGCGTTTCGATGATGGCATTATACAGCATAGTTCTTTATCGTGCCACGCCTTTCGTGACACTGGACCTTGTTTATTTTAAGTTACCATCCGAAAGGACCGAATGTAAGGAGCGAGCACTCTACCAACTGACCTACCGCGGTTGTATATGTGTTTGTGTGTATTGATGTAGTCAGTCTTTAGGTCAATATAGTTAAAACTGCACTTTTTCACTAAATACAAAACGCCTCTAGCTTAACAGTTAAACCGGTATATCGAGATAAATAAGAAGAACGTATTTAGATTTTAAATACATATATAGCTGTATAATAAAGTCCAATAAGTCTGCTTGTGGCGTAGTTATAATTGATTTTTATTTTTATATTAACTTTTAATTTATTTTAAAGATTTGATGAAAAACGGAAATATAATCCATCCTCTCTCTGTCCGCATGGATGGTTTAAAATAGAAAATTCTTGTCTTGAGTTTTCTGGGTTTAAGCTTTTATGGATGGACGCAATGGTATGTATTTATTTGCCATTTATGCTTAAATAAATTGCTATTGAAATGTAAAATTTCTGACAGCTGATAAACAATATATTGAGTCATTATTGTATTTCAAACATAACCTTTTTAAAGGAGGATTTTAAAAATTTTGGCTCAATCTTGAGAATAGTAGAATCTACATAATTTTTAAGATATTATTCTTTTTATCTTTTATTTGTAGTATTTTATATTAAGATTAATTTGTTTTTTAAATACAAGAAAATAATAATAATAATAGAATAAAAAATAATGAATAAAAAGGAAAGACAAATTGATATTCATCTAGACCCGTTTTAATCTTTGAATTAACAATAAATAATATGACGTTTAGCTATTTTAGGCAAATGTCTCACTAACCCTACGTAAAAATAATTTAAACATGATATAAGTATTTTCTTTTGAAACATTTAGGTATATTATAACATGATGATATTGACATTATGATAGATATAATAAAAATGTTAAATAATTTTGTTGAAATATCTTATTTGTCGTCTGATATTGCATTCTACTTATTTATTTTTGTTTAGGACTACTGCAGACAATACGAGAATGCAAGCCTTGTTACTGTAGATGGCCCAAATATAAATGACCTTTTGCAACCGATACTAAGGCAAATGTCATTAGGTAATTCTTTTTTTTTTTCTTTTGACGTATTTTCCTTTATTTGGAAGTAAAGAATTAAAACGATTACAGTTGATACATTCAAAGATTGATATATTTGCTACCCCTGAGCGGGAACCGCTGCAGGTGGAGGAAAGTTCCCAAAAGTATATATAACTCAGTAGGTAGTACTTATATTATACTATTTAGCAAAACTTTCAGCCGTCATAATTTTTTTAATTTTTTTAAAACTTGGGTTTATTCCCTCATGCAGAGCATTCCTGAGCTGGATTTGGATTCATATAATTTTGGAACTTTAGATTCATTCATTTTCAACTATTTGGCTTATGTGTGTTGTCTATCAAGCTTTTCGGCCCCTAGTGTTGAGGAATTATGTTCCGCAATGTGCACATATGGCACATGAAAATTTTACAGGTATTTGTGTAATATATCTATTTCAGAAGTCATTTACTATTTGCTTAAAATTATAAATTTTGATTTTACACATAATTTCATTTCGAGCATAAATGAATTGGGGATTTGTGAATCGAATGATTTCTTTTATTAACTGGAGTCAAAGGCAGTTTATTTTTAAGGGTCTTGGTAAATAAAACGGAAAAAAGTGCTAGTAATAATGCATATAAGTGCTTTAACACAAACCTTAAAAAGAATTTAAATTTGAAAACTTGATTTTGAAACATTTTTGATAGAAAGATTTGTTCCTGTGTGTTAATAAGTTAACTACTGTTTGAGTCACTGTGTTTATGACAGGAAATTTTTAATGAAAATCCAAAAACATCGAATTGTATTTTAGGTTTACTTGTTTCAAGTTAATTGAATTTCTTTACAACTTAATCAAAATTTACTGTAACAAATACAATGACACAAACAGTTACTAGCCTTGTAGAAATATTCTAATGAGTGACCACCATAATTAAAATATTTCAAGATGTTTTAGAACAAACATACTTTTAAGTCAAACAATGTGAACATTTTGTATTTTATTTAGATAATCAACAGGATTCTTTCTGGATTGGGTTAAAGAAGTTTCCTAATAATCAATATTGGATATGGGAAAAAACAGGAAAACCAGTTAATTATACCAACTGGAATGAAAAACCAACATGGCAGCAACATTTTGCCTCGTATGAAAGATACATTGATGGGTTCCGATGGAGTGGAACAAATTTCCTCGACAATACTGTAAAATATTTTATTTGCGAAAAAGAAACCATTGATTTTTATAGCTAGTAACGACGAAAGCTTGTGACCTTGTCAAAGAGTTTATAAATTGTTGTAAAAATATAATACAAATGATTCGTATAATGTATTTGTAAGACCAGTTATCTAATCATTTCGTATCTTTTTATTTCTGTTAACGCTTTGCTAGAGATAAAGTAAATAGTCTACTTCTTTCTTCATGTCTTATAAGTCATATTATAAATCCATAAAAATTGGTTAATTGAACAATTCAAATATAAAGCACATACATACCGGTATACGTCCAAATAATAACCCCCAAAACAAAGTAAAACTTTGAAAACTGGCCTGACACGTAAATGTCCATCAAGGAAGTAAGGCCTGGTGTTCTGATTGTATAAGCATCTCTTGTTTATCTAGCTTCACAAATCAAGCGAAAAAATCATTTGAGAGTGAAAGGGTTGTGGAACTATGGGATGTCAATTATATCCAGTATACATTTGAAAACGGCTTATTCACAATATTGTAATGATGGCTATAATACGTTTAAAGGTCCATAATAAACCTTTTATATAATTAGAAACCTGTGTTTTATTTCATTGTTAATCTGTTTCATGTTTCCGTCATTTTACCTAGAAAAAATTACGGAACTTACCTAAATTGTATAACACCTAGCATAATAACTAACTTTTTACAGCTCTCAATATTAAACGAAAGAAACAAAAAAAATAAGTGAAACAAAATCTTTAATAAAATTTTTTAAGACAAGTTACATAAAATCAAAGAAAGTTGTCTCCATAAGGATTTTTTTGCAAATTTTGAATTTTGATATAGTTTGAATAACTAAACTTTTTAAAAATATTTGATTGATGTCAGCATTAGTCGTTGCGTTACACACTTACTAATGACAAACAAACTTACCTTTTACCTCTAGGCTATAGGTAAGTTGGTAGATTCCAATTTCTCGTTCTTTGGTTTTTTTAATTGGGTTAATTTAATCAACGATTCGCTATGGCCCCATTTACCCACCAAAAATTTATCAATTTTTAATACGACCAGTAAACTGAAGTATCATATTTATAAGAATAACAGCATTCCATTGTATTCCAACTATATAAGTTTATTTATTTATTTATTCATAAGTGCTTTTTCGACAAAAATCCTTCGTTTAATTATTTATAGATATGTTTTAATTTTGGCTTGTTCGTTTAATATGCACACTTTTAGAACACAGGGAATTAGATAGGTTGAAAGATTTTGAGCCATATATCAGCTATGTTACAAATAAGGAAATTGTCTATAATGGCTTTTCACGGTGATTATAAAAAACAGAAAAATAACAGTCCAGGTCCAAATCACAACCCAACAAGGTTGTTGGTTACTTTTCAATTAAAACCATTAATAAAACATGAATTATACAGAAAACAAAACTAAGGATAAAAAGTGTAATAAAATACTAGTATGTCCATATTTCCTTGAATATATCAATAGCATGTAATATTATAAACGACAGCTTGCATATGTGCTTAGTTTTTTGTTTAGAAGATTAAACTTGCTGTTTCTATGATACATTGTATATGCTATAGAATGTCTTGCAAGATATAACTTCGCATAATAAAGGTATAATTGATTCAAATTTTTGCATTTAGAACTGAAAAAAACATCTATATGTTTAGAAAAAGATTAGATAAAACGAGTAAAACAGTTTTAAAAAAGTACATTTAGAGCATTAATAAATGTTCTTACAGTTGTCTTAAAAATTAAATTATTTTTAGTTTTTGACAATTAAATAAAAAATATTTTCCTTAAAATGTACATACAGCATCAATGCCACAACAATTAAAAAAAATGATATCTTATTTCTTATCTGCTTTTTGTCAGTTTTAGTTTCTTTTGTTAGAAAATGAAATAAAATAATTTTAGACTCGAACACTTTTGTTATTCTTCAGTTTTCGTAGATGTTTTTAAATACCGATATCCCTAGGAATACTGTCATTTTAAAAAGCTGATGTAATTACGCAAGCTGATGCTTGAACCACGTGACACGGTACGTCACTTGTTCAGAACACATGGACCCAATTAAAAACCTGACTTTCATGATAACGATTTTTTATGATAATGAAAAAACGGTTTAAAAGTTATTCCTTATTAGTTTACCCTGCGTTTCTTTTTCCTTTTGGTATATATCCAGCATAAGTTTGGATACAATGACTTCATATTTATGAACAATTTTGTTAAGACGGCGATAAAACTTTTTAATGGACTTGAATAGCCTGAACTTGCACTTTTCTTGACTCAACGATTTAATGAATGCAGATTGATTCGCTGTTGAAAGTGACCGCAATGGAAACAATCTCTACTATATAGTATTAACTGTGAAAACCTATAAACCATACATCGGAGAAGCAGAAACAGTACTGTCCAGTAACAGATTTTGACAATAGAATCAAATGATCATGTTTGTTCTATAGTTTCAGATGTAACATTTCGTAGGTTTAATAATTGAGGAATAAGTCCATATACGAAGTAGAGCGTAACGAATCAATCGTTCTTTTATTTTAAGCTCACCAGGATAAATGACATTCAAATGACATTCCCCAAACTGTGAATTATGTAGAGATAGAGTCATCTGTATATCTGTGTGTGGAGTTGAATGATTTAGTCTTCTCTGCAAATTTGACAAGATTCTGCATAAATCCTGATTCATATCAATAAAGAAACAAATCAGCAAGCAAAGATGCAAAATTTTTACCTATGGTATCGATTGTTTGTTCGAAAATTAAAGTTTCAAACACAACAAATATGTTGTCTATAAAACTCAACATTTTGTTGATGGTATCCGCAATATAATTTTGTTTGCAGTCGGTATGGTGTTTTACAAAATAACCATGTTCCCAGTTAAGCACTGGATATTTATATCTTTGTTGAGTGTTTTTATAAAAGAATGACAAGTAAACGGCGTGTATCAGACGTTCTTGAAATGAAGAATGAGGGATAATACTGTAAAGTGTTGTTACAAATCAAAAGGTTTTAAGAAATTGTATTAGAAGCAAGATGTTAAAGTAGTTCTTTAGGGAATCCACATTTGTTTGATCACCGTAAAAATTGTGTTAGAATTACTGATAATGATTTACTAGTACATTTAGAGAAACGTTCTATATATCTTTTCATATATGGATTTTTTGTGAAGGTTTCATATAGATTGCAAAAAGTACGGATTACTAATTACATTCTGGTTTGAAGTCCCGAGGCTAATTTAAAAATATCAGAATAAAAACCATTTATCTGTATGTTAAACTTGACTTCCGTATAAAGAGATACAATAACATTTACAATCTTATCCGTTTTACTAGTTTGGAGTAATTTATTCCAAAGAAAATGTCTATTCACAGTGTCAAATGATTTTTTGAGTCTATGAAACGTTTGTGTTGTTGTAGTTTTCTATTATTAATTATGCTATAAAGTTTACATATGGTCAGCAGAGTTTTTTATCTTAAGGGAAACCATACTGTCATCAAAAACAGCTTTATTATTTAATATCCATTTACACAAGCTTTGTATTAAAATGTAAGCATATATTATACATAAAATAGATAAAACAGTAAAATCTTTAAAAGATAGCGGATCCCTAAGATAACATTGGCCTGACTTAGGAATATATTGAATAATACTCTGTGACCATGCCTAATGTATAACACTTTTTAAAACCAATAATTGATTTTTATTTTAATGATAATATATCCTAACTCGATAAACCTTTTGACCTTTTGTTTGTGTTTTCAATGCTCAAGCGATATTAACCGATGACCTAGAATCATGACAACACTTACGCCTTAAATTGAATTCACAGTTGAAGGTTAAGAAAGTTCTTTTGAAAAGGAAAATTTTTTTTCCCCGAGTCCCTGGTTTCCTTTACAATTCTAGACCTGACATTTTCGTTATAAACAAAACGCACCTTTAATCTATGTGTATCACACAGTACTTTATCATTGGATTAGTTAACCAGGTAGAGCTATTGTTATTTATGACCGACTTTTTAAAGTTCTAGCGTTACTGGCAATGCTCAATATCTGACCTATTTTTATATGTTTATTTTTGTCAACCAAAGATATCGCCATCAAAAACAGAAAAAGATTTAAATTCTATTTTTTAAAGAAACGGTTGTTTGTCTTTTTATTTCTGTTACTGTGTAAATAATTGGTGTACTTTTGAAATTATCAATGAAGATAAAATGAGTAATTCAAGAAGCTTAAAACTTAATCAAATCTTTATACATCTAGTTTGATAGAAATTACAAAAAACAAAAATGTCAGACATATACTTTAAGAAAGATATTAGCATTAAAGCCTTGTTTGGTGAAATAGATCAGATATAAAATAAAATTTACATTTAACAAACACACATTTAAACCATTGATTATAACCACATATCTGTGTTAGAACAATTATCAAAATCATATGACATAACTGTTGCAGAGCAATGATCATTATAAAAAAGATGTGCTAGAACAATAAACATAATGCCATAACTGTGCTACAGCAATGGTATTTTGGCTGGCATAAATGTGATGGCATCAAAAGAAAATATACCGCTTTCTCATTCAAAATATATACCCAGAAAAGAAGCTAGTTTTAACTGAAAGGTTGCGTGTAACCAATTATTTAATATATTATTTAAATATCACAATATTTAAAACCGCATTAAAATTGGTAAAAAATAAAAAAGTTATAGCGGTTTAGAATTGAGTCCCGACCTAATCGAGAATTTTGAATGAAGTTGGTTGCATAGCTGTTGAAAAAAAAACGTGACGAGTGTTAACTTGTCAATAACACGAAAATTGATTATATTGTTGACTTTTTAAAGAATTACATTATTTTATTAAGTCGGACTGGAAAGACTCGAGAATTGCGATTTGTTGCATAGCTATAACAAAAAAACACGCAATTAGTTTTAACCTGTCAAATACTCGAAAATTTATTTTATCGTCGACATTTTAAATGAATTAAATATCAAGTCGGGCTGAACAGACTACCGGATGGATATTATAGAACTTACTGTGACAACGGCTAAAACCAATATGCTCTTTTGTGCAATGTTTATTCACAGTTAAAATTAAACGACCGTGATGTAGAAAACCTTAAAGTAATTTGGCGGCTTTACATTTCCTCAAAAATTGAAAGATGTTCACACTTATACAGTTTGTTACATAGTTCTTTTCAATTGTCCGATGGCTAATTAATGCTGGAGAAAGTAAAAAGGAAAAACAACAATATATTTAATCACAATTTTTTTACGCAAAATATTGATAATTGTTTAAAATGAAATGACACGAATTTTAGAATGAAACCACATAAAAACCAGATATTAATAACTATAATTATAATTATTGGCATGAAAACTAAGGAAAATTGTTCTTTTCTTACTTTTCAAATTTAAAAATGAAATATCCATTTTTTCCAAAGTGAAATCTTTAAAGATCTACTGTATATGACATATAACGTCTACCAAATAAAATTATTTCACTTTAGTCAAATTTAAATATATAATTGTATATTATAGGGTCGTAAGATAACTTTATTAACCTGCTAATCAATTTTGGAAATTAGAAGTTACATTCTGTTGATTACAGGTGTGGGTCTGAATCTAAGGAATGTATGTAATAAACAAAAAGATTTATAATAATCTTTATTATCGGAACATCTCAAACAGATGTTAATTCCACTTCATTCAATGGTTTTTCGTTGACGTCATAACACGGGACCCGCGATATCAACCTTTTTGATTTGGAGTTCTGTAGATGTAATAGAAATTCGCCGATATCTTCCTTATTATGGAATGATAGTACGCTGAAGCTATATTTGAGCACGACGAATAAAATATGTCAAAACTGAAAATCGTTACCGGTACCCTTTAAACCAAGCCCCAGGCAGTATCTCAGTACCCTACCGCTTTTGAGGCAATCGCTTTTTGAAAATTATTTTTAAGTTATTCATACAATGACTTTCATTGTAATAATGTATAATACAAGCAAATATGCATATCTCAAAAACATCTTTTAATGTAAACCTATGACGTAAAGAGCTTAGAAGAAAGTATGTGTATTAAGAACAACATTTTATTTAATTCAATCTACATATAAGAAGTAAATATTCAAAAAGTTTTAATTATTTTAAGAATACCGGGTTTAAATACAGCAAACGTTGTCGTCACCTAAAAACTTATTCGTTTTAGTATTTATATGAAAAAGTAAATCTTATTATAATCGCTGTGTGATATTAGAATTTTATAGAAAGTGTGAATAATATGATACAGCAGAACATCTAAATAACATAAGTTTAAAATGTGCAAATGAAAGTATTAATGCTATTTAAAGACCCATGTGCTATAAAAATCTGCCTGATGCAGCCCACACTGTCACATTTTACTAAAGTTGATGTTGGTATTATGTTTCTCAAAAACATGATTTATCCATGGCACCCTATTTACAGTAAAGTTTTGCTAAATGGTATATTTTTTGACAGCACAAAATACTGTCTGCTGAGGTATGAATAACCTTGGGGAGTTTACTCCACCAATAGCAGTACTCGCTCAGGGGTACTGTATATATAACACAAACACCTTTTAAAGTCTGATGTGCCATATGTCATATATCTAATCTTATACATTACTTTTTTAAAATTTATCTGAACCTATGCGCATCTTAGATAAGTTCAGAATCTCTCATATGTACAATTCCAGAAGCAACGTTTTTTTCTATTTGCAAAAACATTTTATGATATTCGTGGATGCGCATATTTTTGATGAACAATATTAAACATTATTATTACGTGTATTAGATTTTCTTTAAATTCTATATTCATACAGTGCCATTAAACCACCATCCTTCAAATTGCTCTAGAGCTTTATTTATTTGTATTTTGGCATTATAGACAAAAAAAAATATTTTTGCGTCCTAAAATTGTATTTTGTATAATATCACACAAAGCAAATCACTTTTCTATCCGTCGACCGTCATTTATATACATCACAAGATGAAGATCCCACAACGCTCAGCAATATATATATATATATATATATATATATATATATATATATATATATATATATATATATATATATATATATATATATATATATTTCATCATCATCTTGAGACGTCAGGTAAGTTATATTATCTGTACAACAAATACATTAAACAATTTTTTGATTATGTTTACAAAATTTATATGTTCAGCCTTTATCACTTAAAAAAATCGGTCTGTAAATATTGTTGACGGGTGGGGTATAGTGTGGTATGTATTCTGATCCTACGGCAAAGCTGTATCGCGGATACGTTTTCCCTTTACAAATGCATTAAACAATTGATTAAGTATACTCGGACAAATTAATATATTCAGCCTTGATCAGCCTTAGGGGTTGACTGTGGGGGTGGAGTGTGATATATTCTGATTCTAGGGCAAATCAGCTGTATCGCGGATTGTTTTTGCTTTTACAAATACATTAAACAATTATTTGAGTATGTATACTCGGGCAAAATTGATATATACAGTCTTGATCACTTTAAAAAATCACTATTTTAAGTATTGTGGACCGATGTGGGGTGGAATGTGATGTATTCTGATTTTAGACAATGAGCTGGATCGCGAATACTTTTTGCTGGTCTACTATGATAATAGTATAACAAGGGCATTTATTCCTGTTCCATATATCGGATACCATGGGTTTGAACCCCCAGGTAGAAGGAGGGGGCATTTCAACAAAATGGCAACAAAATCAATAGTCCTTTCTAAGTGTTTGTTTTCTAGGTTCATGCTTAATGCAACACATCTAACATGGTAATAGATACAAATTTGACCAAAGATTTTTTTAAAAATTAATTAAATGTCAACTACTTTGGCTAATTACTAGTTTTTTAAGGTTTTCACAGACAATCATGAAAGTCTTCTCTCGTGGAAAAACAAATATAAGCAGTTTTGCATCATATTTTTCTCAATATTACTGTCAGTGACTAAGTGTTCCAATGTGTGAACTTACGGATCACAGTGTCTCTTATTGCCTAACTTTGAATCCCACTCTGGCAAAAATGTGTGAGAAAGATTGTCAGTTCTTCCCAGATTTCCATCTCAATCCTAGAACTTACTGCCTTTATATAAGTGAAAAAATCCTGTTTGGGATGTAAATCTCTCATCTGGAATGACAGAAAGAACTGAAAAGTTCATTTAGTGATTCCGTTTACACAGGCTAATCCAAATAGAATTTCAATACTTTGTCCTTATACAATGTAAGTTGGAGGTTGTGGGTTCGAAACTTAACCAGGTCTGACCAAAGACTTAAAGTGGGTCGTGACTGTTTTTTTGGTCAAAAACTTGGCATTAAAAAAAGTTACGATTCTTCCAGATGGGAACTTAAATAAACAAGGTCCCGTGTCACAGTAAACATGACACAATAAAGAACCCTGCTATAAAATGCCATCAGCGCAATGCACATTGGAAATTTCTGCACTTTCGCCTATAGTAAGCAAAAAATCGATTTAAATGAAATATTCTTGACTTGAATGTTAAACACCATTGCCCAACTCAAATCTTATAAAATATTTCAGTTTAGACAGATATACAGATATACTCAGGGTTTCGATTAAACAAGGTTTGAAATTTCAATTATTTTAAAAAAAAATAATTACGTCAACAAGGCAGTTGAGTTAAATTAAATCAAACTTTTAGGATTTCAACTGAAGAAAAGTATTGAAAAAGAAATAAAAGTTGGATAAGCCCTAATTGAAATTTTCTTAAATTTGCCAGTTATTTTTTCATTTTGTAAAATAGAGACATATGTTGGGAAATGGACAAAAATGCTCAGTTGGGCCTTCATGTTGCAAGTAAATTACTGGAAAATGTGACCAAAACTTAGACTTTGGTTGTTTGATGGCGCTGTACACATAATCAGTTCTGTCTTTGTCAAAACCATTTCATATTCTCGACATTACTTTTATGATCTAGGTTAGCAGAGTTTTTTTTAATTGTACAGTTTTTCATTTACTGTGTCGAGCACTTTCTTGACTCTAATGTTTATATCGCCAAGTCCTTCTATGTCTAATGATTTCACTTCGAAACACTAATAATATATCACCATCTAAAGTTGAAACAGAAGAAAAATCAAAATGTTCGAAACTCAATGATTATTTGAATTTACGTGGTTGAGATTCAACAAAAAACCAAACAAATATTTGTGGTCCTGCGTGTGAATCAGTAATGTCATTGTCGAGTCATCTGTTAAAAATGTGGCAAGTAGTTTTTGCAAATGTTGAGCAAATTTTTAAAATTTCTAAATGGCTACCAAAATCTTAAACCTACTTGGATCTCTGTGACAATACTGTTACCTTAAATTAACATTTATGCCTTTTCATTCCATCCTCTGTCAGTCTGCTACAGCCTTGTCCACTTTTCTCCTACATATTCAATAGCTTTTAACTAAACACAACGCGGTTGTCCATGTGTCATGAACAATGCTTTAGTTATGTGGGTCAAAAGGTATAGGTCAATAGGTTAGATCTAGAACTTTATAAGTGTTTTTCAAGTACATTCATATCTCCTTCATTTCTCAATAGATTGTAATACAACTCAAAAGTTTTTGATAAAACTTGACACACATATGCACCGATGTGTTATGAACCATGTTTATAATAAGTTATGTTGGTTAAAGGTTAAGGTTACAAGGGTAGGATTTTTATTTTTATATTGTTTTTCATGTCTAATCTATATCCGTCATTTCTCAGTGGATTTTAATGAAGCTTGGTACAAAATTGCATTTTGTCAAAACTTGTTTCAAGTGTAAACCAACATGTTACAATGCGTTAAGAACCACATTTATTGTAGATAAATGTCGCGGTCAAAAGGTCAAATTTGACTCTTTGCATTTTGACAGAGCCTCAGTAGACGTAAAAAACATTTTCTTTCCATTGTGTAATGTCCTTCATTTTCAAATACAACTTTATTTTTACATTTCAGTTAACTTGTTTGCATCTGTTTTAATTAACGGTTTCCATATGCATAGGATATAACAATAACTTTCATTCTTTTTCTTATCCAGTTCAAACTTACTTTTTGCGAGCATTCGTCAGCGCTCACTTACAGCACTTGTTTATCTTTGATATATTCAATCCCACTAATGTTATCCAAAATTAATATTTTATTGCCTTGATTTGATTTTGGTACATTGATTGTTGTAAAATGTAATCTTTTCTTTTTGTATGATTTGCCAAACCATAACAGTGATAAAGACTTGGCTGTGTAATGAGTAGGGTCATATTATGGTACATCTCCTAGTAGTGTGTATCATGTTTAATATAGTGGAGACAGCTTTAACAAATTTTAATTGTATGACCCTGTTTTAAATGCATTTAATTATTGAGTTAAACTATTAGAATTATTTGATTAGAAAGGCTTGATTGAATGTCGTATTACAAGAATTTCGATTTGGAGTTCATTGTAATGTCATTGAATAAGGTAAAAGCTAGTACAATTTCTTGTAATTAAAAGACAAAGGTTTTCTGTGAATTAAGACCTGGTCCATGGTTATAAGTAAAATCTGTTTCAGAGAATTTAAAGTTTGTGCAATTGAACTAAAATGTTGGATGAGTTACTGGTGACAAGACTGCACAATTTACTTACTGTTAATAGATTCATTGATTTTGAAATACTACCAGTAGTAGGTGATTATGTAAAAGAATAAATACCTTTTCTTTGCACTATGGCATTGTGCAGTTATAAAGAGTCTCTATTTTTAAGGTTTCATCTGAAGGACTTATAGCATTTACTCTCTACTGACAGTTGTTAAAGATCAGTTGCTACCTAATTTTGACTTTTTAGAACCGTCCAAGGATCAAACAAAGATTAACTTAAGAAATGAACAGACTGCCAGCTTAGCTCGCAAATTCATTCAATAAACTTGCAGTCATGGAAATATACAATTATGTATTTGTATTAAAATTTTGTACAGTTGTAGAATGAAAATAGATTTTCAAACATTCCAGTTTTAAAATGTTTAGCTTACTTGACCAAAGGTTACGTAAGCTTATGACATATTGCAACATATGTATGCGCATGCACACACATATGTGTTATGAACACACTTATTCAACTTTTTTTAAATCATTGGACAGATTTTAATAAAAATGCATATATTTAATACAGCTATGCACTTCCAATCTTTCTCCTCTCCCCCACCCCAACCCTACCCACCCCAAGATTTTGTGTTCTAAAAAGTTATCTGGATTACTGAAAAAAAAACCTTACACATATTGTTTGTGTTAAAAGTTTTGATGGATGAAATTAGTTACTGAAGGACAAAACCTAAATATTCAGAGTATATTACAGGATTTTTATTTTGAGCTGAAACTCTTAATTTAATTTTTTGAATATATGACAGATTTATAGCTTTTGAGGACTTTAGTGGCTAATTCATTCCAGGTATTTTTTTCATATATATTTTCAACTTTCATTCCAGAAGCAAAGACTGTCTCATAAAAACAAGGCAAAATATAATTGTCAATTGGAAATTGACCAAGATGGTTTTGGGAAGAAGTTTTTGTGGAAATTTATTGGTAAGTTTGTGGAAATATTGTATGGATATGTGCCTGTACAGTACAGACGGCTTTGGGGGCTGCCTTTGAAGTGGGTTTTTAGGTATTGTGCTCTTAGTCAAGTATAAAAAAGATTTAAAATAGGGTTGAAAAGAAATACAATGCATAACTTTTCTCTTGTCAATATAATTGACTGCTACTGGGTTGAATAATATGGCAAGTCTGTAATACGGTTTCAGTGAACTAGCACTTTAAAGAACTTCTGTGCATACAAGTACAAGGCAGGCCTTAACAAAGAAGATACCTGATACAAAATTACATACATGAACTACTATTTACCTTTACTTGAATGACTGAAAAATTGTTTATAAAATTTTAAATCACAAAACCATTCAAACAAAACACGTATATTATATCCCACGTGAATTTCCAAAGAATTCCAATGATGACCACTCCATAGTGTTGGACATGGAATCTGTAAAAAGTCTTGCACAATGTCTGCCAACTCCCACCTTAGGGAAGATGGAAATTACAAGCCCACTTCAGATGTAATATATAGTGTAAGAGTTATATATAGTATGATGTAAAAGTTAGTGCCATTGACATTTCCCTCTTTGTCTTATCTACAATAGTTGCTACTGTTTTAACACATTTTCTTACCATCCTTAACAAATCTTGTTTTGGACTTTTGACTTTCTGTTTCTTTTTACCTGTGGAAAGTAACTTTTAGTTGAGGGAAATAGATTTGAACAGCTCCTTTTCCATCAGACAGTGGCAATAGGAAATAATTCAACAGTTTTTTATGAAAAAGTTTGTATTTGAACATGGAAATGTGAATTTGCATTGCAATTTTTCTGAAAAACTTCTAGAAAACTTCTGCTTGTCATGTTGTTAATTGTTATTAAAAATCATCTAAGATTATTTTATTTTTTGCTTAGGTTTTGATATTTTTGCAACAACATTGTTTTTAAAATGGGAAGTTTAAATTAGATTGTGAGAGGAAGAATAAAGAAATAAGCGAAAAATACCAGAACAATTATCTTTCTTGCTAAAGATTTGATGTAAAATCATGCTCGTAAGCACAGTTTATTTTATGTTCAAACAAAAATGATTTGAAACATTGGATACTAATATATGATACTAGTTAAGTAAGGCATATTTATTGTATTAAATGATTGTTTCCTCAGAGCTGAGCCTGAATTGGGAGTTGGGTAGTTGCTGCCACATAAACCAAATACCTCTCTATATTCATATGTCATTGAATGCACATCCCGAGTAACGCCAGTAATGCCATTTAGATATAGGTCTTGTGTGTTTGGTGATGTCTGGAATGTTTTGAATTCTTGTTTAGCAGAATTTTCTCTACTGGTTTTGTCTGTGACATAATTTTTTTTCATGATATATCCTGTCAGACTGATATATTGTCTGAATCTAAACACTAACATGTAATTGTTTGCGACAAAAATCATAGAAGTCTTGATATTTGTTTTTGTTTTGCAACAATCGTCTAGTATCTAGTCCATCTTTTTACACAATCTCTTTTCTCTTACATTTTTTCAATAATGCAGTGGGAAACTAAAGAAAAACTTTAAAAAAGAAATTAGATTGTACACTAAAATTTAATGACAAATGTAAAATCTTTGCAATGAAATCGTTCATTTATGTGAAATCTGTTATAATAAGGAATTGTAAAAGACAAGAAAACACAAAACTGTCTGCAATGGTAAAAGTATTTGTCATCAGGAACTAAATTGTCAAGTAGATGAATATTTATGCAATAGAATAGAAGAAATAGCTTTTTAAGAATCCCTGCTACCTCTATTTCAAATTCTATTTACTAAATATCAGACATTTAATTTGTTTGCATTTTATCATGAGTATTGATCATTAAATGTGTTGATCCTGCTATATACATGTACTTTCACAACTTTGATTTAGGATTGACAGATCAGAAACCGATTTAATATGTAAATTTGTCAAATTTGCTGAAAATGGTAGTTAGTGCAATTGCAAGATGAAAATGAAAAAGTTCCATAACTAGCATAGATTATGTCTTTTTGCTACTCAAGGAATCGAGGTAGGGGAATAACTTGGATGTGACTATGGGGATGATCCTTGAAAACCTATTTGGAGGCATCAGGTGATGTTATCAATTCTTATGCTTAAAAATGAGTAAATAAGTGCTTAAGATTTTAGAGTTGTATGCCTAAAAATTTTTTCTGATATATTGCAGAATTACTAAACTGTACTGCAATACATATTGACTATGTATGTTTGTATTGGTATATTTTTTATCTGAATCATGTTGAAAACTTGTATTTATTGTAAAAAAAAACTCAAGAGCAATATCAAATCTTTGGTTTGCTGAGTTTCTTAATTATAACTATGATTGATTATGAATACACTGAAATAATGTTAGTCAAATCAATCCAGTAAAAACAAATAAAAGTGCTTGACAACATAAATGTACCATACAAGTGTTTTTAACATACAGTTTAATTTCATTGTGTGAGACACATTGATTTTGGCAGTGGCTTGATTATGTATTCTGATTCTGTTTGGACGATGTTTTAACTGTGTGGGTACATTACGTTATTTGAAACTTGTTGTGGTAATTACCATCTTTCTTCATAAGCCGACTGAACCGGTTTTACCAGTACATATCGACTAGATTGTAAATTTGCCAAACCTCATTAGGGATTTTAAAATACATGAGTATCTGACCATATGAGAACACAAAATGACTTATTTTGAATTTGTCTGAATGCTAAACTATGTTTTAATAACTTATTTCCGTCACATTGTCCACATAGTTCTGCATTATGCAGTCATCAAGCTGTGCTTAATGCAGCATGCTATTTATATATGTATATGTAGTTTTAGCTCACTTGACCAAAGGTCATTTGAGTTTATCATGCTTATTGCATAATGCAGTGTGTGTATGTGCATGCCAGCATGTAACACTGAAACTAAAGGACAAATTTCCAAAGCTTCAAATTGCATATCTAATTTTTTAAAGATTTGATAGGGGTGCTTTAGTTTTGTTCTTTTCTTAAAATATTTCAAATTGCAGTATCAGGTGAGCATATCAGACCCTTTTAGCCTCCTGTTTATAGCCTCCACCACAACATTATGATTCAGTTATCTGGAACCTATTTGTTAAGCATCATAAGATCCTGTATGCCTCATTTTGATCAGATTTATCCTGCGTTTACTAATTTCGAGCCTTAGAATTTTGTTCTTTGACTCAATTAAGTGTGCGTTTTTTTTCAAAACTGTGTCACCCTGTTTGTTCATCTATCTATCTGTTCATACACTCAATTTTATTCAGAGAGTAATTTAGTTATCAATATTCATATAATGAAGACTTTGTGCATCTGTGTTTATCAATGTGATTTGATTTATTTTCTAGAATTTTTATTTACTTTTTACTTTTGTGTTCGAATTCGCTTTTTTTTTAAATGGCATTATAAGATATAATTTTATTATTGGGAACAATTATGGGAAATCTAGATCATTTCAAGTAGAGAGGAGTAATGGTGTTTAACTTTTAAATATAATAATATTTTACTTATATGAAGGCATGCGCAGTACCAGCTATAGGCGAAGGTGTTAAAATTTGCCTGTGTATTTCACTGATGGCATTATGCAATTAATTGTGTCATGCCTACCGTGACATGGGACCTCGTTTATTTTGATTTCCCATTCAAATGAAATGTGACTTTTTATATCATAATTACCAAATGCTTGGCTAAAGAACAGTCACTAGACCCTTTCAAGTCTTAAAGACACAGTCTTGGTTCGATCCTATGACCTTATAAGCAAGCGAGCTCTCTACCAACTGAGCTACTGCAGTGTTTAATTTCATTTGGGAATTGGACTGGAATTTTCCCAAAATAGGCCCTTGATTAATCCCTGATAATTTTGTCAATATTTCAACATCAGGTATTCAGATAATCTGAACTGTCAATTTTTTCACATCTGTTCTTCTGATTTACTAAAATAGTGTTGAAAGCAATTGCAAAGAAAACGTTTTTGTTTCGAATATTGTATACCAAAGGTAGATGAATTTCAAGGTAGAAAAATATTGAAACTAAAAAGCTAATATTTAATAAAGTTTTCAGCGCTTTTTGCTCTATTTCAGAGAATCTGATTATCAAGTATGATTTCGATACATGTATGCAAATAAAATTACAAATTTAATGAAAAAAACTCGTGTCAATGGATGAAATCACATACTATATATCAGCAAATGTTTGATAATTTCTTAAAGATTGAGGATAAACTGAATAATGGACAGTACAGGTTTTAGAATTCATAGTTGTTACACGTTTATATTTTAGTGTTACAAGTTTTATTAGATGAGAGCTAAAGTAGAAAATAAATTTATGGACCTTGTATACAGAACTAAAAAATGATTTTCTTTTTTAGAATGGTCAAATGTTGAATAAGAATATGAGTCAAGTATTGATGAATGGAAGCCAGAGACGCATAAAAAAGAAGAAAGTAAAACTATTCACAGCAATTTGACTTTTAAGTTGCAAAGCAGACTGGCCTTAACCTTCATTCAAGATCAGTGACAATAAATAGTAAACTCTTTAATGGTATTAACTCTACTGAGGAGGTTGACCTTGACCAGCATTACAAAACAATTGTTAATTATTTTCAAGGTATATATAAACTTTTTGTTTTGGCATATATTTTAGAATTTTATAGATATTTTGTATTCAATGCAAAATCTACTCATCTGGATGATTGGATGAGTGAATAATCTGAGCCTTCCATATCTTATTTGATGGATTTGGTCATAAAACTTCCCAAAGCACAAAAACCCTGGCTGTAAGTCTTGCATTTATTATTTTTGTTAATGTATACTTGTTTTGTTAAATGTTAATTTCCAAAATGGTTGATTATCATACAATTCAGGGAATAAAGAAGATGGAATCTACTGGAAAATAACGAATTTGGTATGTAATTTGGAAAATATATGCAAACCAAGACACTGCCTCCTGGAAGTTTCTTTGGCAAAGTACTGGAAAAAAGGCCTACCAGGAAGAACTGTTGCTCAGATAAGAGCAAAGGTGAACAATATTTTCAATGGAAAGCAAATCGGTAATATAAACAATATACCATAAAGTGATATGCCAATTCGTTATATGCTGGTACACACTGTGGATTTGTCTGTTGGTGTGAGAATTACAGGCCAATTTTATTGAAAATTACCTGTGAAGTATCAGTATTGAAAAATTCCAAATTATTATTAAACAAACATGACCTTCATTAAGTTCTCTTTTACTTATTGCATGTTTTTTTTATTAACTTTTGGTATTTTGGTCTAAAATACTTAATTTGACACTTTGGAAAAGGAAAATAACCCAAGTGAGAATCATTGGGCCTTTTGTTTCAGTCATAGAAGAGAAAGATGACAACAGATCTTATAGAATTTATCTCTTTGTTTACATGCATTATAATTCAATTCAGCTTTGTCCCTGGTTATTTTGCATAGGTTCATTTGGGTTAGATTTGTTATTTGTTACACATTTTAGTTTTTAGCTCACCTAACCATAAGGGGGGAAATAGTGAAAAAAAACTTTAACAATATTCTCCTCTGAGTGTACAAGTGATATACTTCAGTTATTGCATTTTAAAATTCTTTGGTCATCTAGTTTCAGATTTGGACAAATGCTAGCCATGGGGCTCAAAATGGGAAAATGGCAAGACACTAAGTGGGGTAATTGCTAAAAATTATTCATATGTCAATATATTTTGAAAACTATAAACGTTTTTGCATAGGTATGTATATTTGGATATTGTTGGTATTGATATGACAATTGTTTTGATATACTCAAGGTTATATGTTCAAAGGTCAAGGTCATAAGGGCATAAGAAGACTGAGATTGTTAATTATCTTGAAAACTATTAACTTTTTGTATAGACATGTATTATAAGAATATTGTAGGTTTTGATAAGACGATCATTTTGATATATGATTTGAGGTCATACATTCAAAGTTTAGGGTTATATGTGCATAAGAAGACTGAAATGGTTACTTATCTTGAAAACTATTAACTTCTGGTATTGGCACTTTTAAAAGAATATTGTTGGTATAAATATGACTAAACAATTATTTTTCAGAGGTCAAGGTCATAGATGCAAAAGATCGCTTAAATTGTAAGTTATCTTGAAAACTATCATATTTTTGTATAGGCATGTATATTGGAATATTGTAGATATTGATAACACATTTAATTTTATATAGATTCAAGGTCAAGGTCAAGGTCATAGCTGCATTTTTTGTGTTGATATGTTGTATATATCTGAATATTCTATTTATTTATATGACGATCATTTTGCTATTTAGTATAAGGTTATATGTTCAGGGGTAAAGGTCATAGCTGCATTAGAATACTGGAATTGTTAATTATCTCAAAATTATCCATGACACTTTAGTTACTACATGCTTTTAGCTATTTATAAACTTACTATGACTAAATATTTCTGATTAAGTATTGTGGCAGTTCCAAAACCTGACAAAAACTTGGAAAGTTTTTGTAATTACAGTTATTGTTTATTGTACTTTGGAAACCTTTTGGGCATATCCTCATATAACGCTAAGGCCCATTGGACTCTTGTTTATTTGAACAAATAGTTTCTTAAGTTCTGTACTTCTTGAGCAGATTTCACTGTGAAGGTTTATATTTTTTTCCATGAATATAGTAATGGAGTTACAGTGTATATATTTGGTATGTAATGGAGATTTGTAGGGCCAAAGAATTTTGATTTCATAAAGGAGGTAATTGAACTTAGACAGATGCGTCACAGGTCTGCATTTCAATTTTTTCATGAAAATGGTTTATGCATTAGGTAAAATAAATAAAAATAAAAACTGGTTCAATTTAGATTATCAATTGGGGGCATCATTTGTGTCCTTTTCTCTTAAAAACTGTAATTTCTAATTTATCAACTAACGGGACCACACTTCTTTCTGTTGTTTGTGTTTTTGTGATTTTAAAACTGAAAGAATGTATCAGTCTGTTTTATAATATTTTATGATTTTTAAATAGACGTTTATATCTGTTAAAGGCTTTCAATTATAAAAAATACACTGTAAATCATAATTTCGACATGTAGCTTGCTCACCAGGAGGTGCTTACCTTTCCTGAACACTGGAGCTCACTTCCTTTGTGTTAAATGTTTTACTGTATTTGCAACTTTTGCACAGTTGCCCTTAGCACACTGAAAGGTATAAATTTCTGCTACTACACCTACAGATGGTGACATCTCGATATGAGTGAATACACTTGACTTAGACGTACAACTTATTAAGTCAACCTATCTTGATAACGGTTGAACATTATCGATTCAACAAAACAATAATCAATATCCGGTTATACACTGCCGATTATATGATGTTCTTCGAAATTCAGAGGATTTGCAACTGAATGTCTTGTACTGAAGGAAATGAAAGAGCTACTAAAGAGACATGGTCAACATCATAAGAAAATTAAATCTAACAAGGGATTTGAGTCTAAAGAAGTAAGCTGCATTTTGAGTCCAGTCCTTTATGTTTGAATGCATGCAGTGGTTTTACTCTTCTACAACACCTGCCAGGTCTCAGCTTCATTTACTGCAGCTTTATGTGTTAAATTTTAACCAAACGTTTTGCCAACTTTGTTAATTTTCGGACGATGTCAATTTTGATTATGGAAGTGTACTTTTGTATGGATTCGATGTGAATTGAAACCAAACAGTAGCATTGATTGTAAAGAAAAAAGAAATATTGAGTTGAAATTGTGTGTTTGGGAATTTGAACATTTAGACCTCATATTATGTGATTAAAGGCAAGCTACATGTTAAATAAATATTTGTCAGCAAATAAGGTGTACTAGATAGTCAGAACCACAAAAAATACCCTCATTTTAATAAAAAGGTCCCTGGAAATGTATATTTGATGGGAACCAACAATAAAACATAATTCTTGATTTGGCAACTTGCTTTTAATGTTAAATGGAAAATAGGTAGCTATTTTAAAATCATTTATTTTACATTTATAGCACAATATTTAAATTATTATTTGTTAAAGTTTATCGTCAAGCAAGTAACCTTTTTAAAGTGAATAAAAGTCCTGCTCATTGAAGTGCAATTACATTGGTATGCTAGGATGCAGCATAAGCCTTTTGCTGTACCTTATATATAATCATTTAAGTCTATGCACTGGTGTAAAAGAAAGTGGGATGTCGCATGTTCTTTCCAAAACTTGAAAATAGGTAGTAACTGTTAATCTGTCAATCTGATAAGCAGGTACCATCATTTGACCTTAACCATGTAAGCTGTTAAATGACATTATCAACATTTGGTCTCAACATAGCTTAATCTATAAATTCTTTCTGAAACATAAAACTAAGTTTAGTTAGTTTAGGAATTACATCCGTACGCATATGAGTAGATGCCAGAAATAAAAAAAAGATGCAATCTTCTTGAAAAAGCCTTGGGCTGTGCTATCATTTTTTGTTGCATTTCAGTTTCCATGTAAGTCGCTAATGAACCCCATGTTATATAAACAGCCTCCAGTGCTTAAAACATAGAAAGCCACCTAACACTGCGAAGTTCCTTGTATTGAATAGAAGGATAATCCAAAACTTGCTGGGTGTCTTTTCCTTCTGTCTCCTTAAAGACGATCTCTTGGAGTAATAAAATAAATCAGACAGAATTTGTTGATATGACTTCAAGTAGGGAAGTTTTTCAGCAACTTGGCTTGCACAGAGGGCCAATCTATAAGATATGCAATGGGCACCCAAAACAAAGGGATTTTTTTCTTTTTATCAAGTGCGACAAACCCATTTCTAGCCCGTCATAACTGAAGCCTAATCAGACCCAATTACTAGACCTTTATTCATTTCAACACCACGTTTTGACAAAGCCAAATAAACAGTGTCATAAATCTGTTTAGCAGTACCATCTGATATCTCAACATTACCTATGAAATGAATCTCTATACCAAAGTTTGGAGAAATTGTCCTTGCATTAAGAAACAATGTTTTTGTTACTGAAATATCACAACTTTCATCAAGTAGAATTGATATGTATGGACTGTATGAAAGCTTCATATCTACATTACTGCATAAAGATTCATACAGAGCATCTTGCATGTCTTCAGCAGCATAGAGTAAAAACGTAAAAATAAAGTAAAAAATAAAGTAAAAATTTGTTAAAACGAATCAAAAAATCATATGAAATACACTTTTTTTAAATTTAATTATTGTTATTGTCATTTTTTCTAATCCCTCAAATGGCAGATAACTCAGATACGCCATTCTGGTTTTTTATTTTGATTATTTTTATATCCTAGATAATACAATTAAATTTACAATACTCACCAGAGTTTATATAGATGAAATACAAACACCAAAACAATAGCGTAATCATCGTATGAATACTAAAACAATAATTGTTTTCGTTAAATGTTGAACATATATATTTGTACAATATTCACATACGTAAGCAATAAAATGTTGTTTTTATATTAAATTGCGTAGCTGTTATACTTTTTGGTAGTTATCGTATGGAATTTGATTGGTTTGTTACATATCACCCATGCCTGTTTTGAACAGCCCCCAAGACGCAGAGCCCCAAAGGGCTGTTCAAAACAGGCATGGGTTATATGTTACAAACCAATCAAATTCCATACGACAAGTAGCTTGTACCATAGTCCCGCCCAAACAATTAGTGACGTATTGAGACACTTTGAATATGCACGTGCTTCAGCAAAACTCCGCCTAAAACGATCAATGTCAAGATTTGCGGCGTTTTGAAGTTACAGAAGGTGAACTAAGCGCGGGAATTTATCAGTTGCGGATTGAATGTCAATAATAATAGTTGCAGATATATTTGTGAATGGACAGTTTAGAAATGGCAGCATTGGTATATGATGACGATGATTTAATTTTATCACAAGCTTGGATTTAGCTGAAACGGAAGTTTCGTTGCAGGAGCTTTCCATGTCACAAACAGTAGACTTATGCGATGTGTTCGATTATGATATGAATGATTGTGGAAATTTTGTTTTAGTATCCAATTCGGATGACATTTTTGGAGATGAAAATGGAGTGGAAAATATGGAAGTGGAAGAGAAAAAAAGTGCCTTTTGAAGTTCAAAAGGACGGTCACTCTATCAATTATGTGTCGGGCTTTTGAGATATATAAAAGAGAATGGGAACTTGCTGAATTTTTTAGACGAGATGAATGCTATCTTTTACGAGTTTAGATCTGCTCTTAGTGCTAGAATGGGAGATTTAACGACAAAAGGAGTTGGGATTAGTACAAAACAAGCCGATCCGATTACGAAGGAACAGGAACTGTTACTATGGGAAAAAGGCGTGCTGAGAAACAAAGGTTCAAAGGCACTTTTATACACAGTGTTTTTTTATAACTGTAAACTTTTTGGGTTGCGAGCTGTTGATGAGCATAGAAATCTTACTCTAGGACAAATTGAATTACATGATGACACCGAGAATGGTCAGCTGCCTTATTTATTGTTTAAAGGGAGAACAAGTAAGACAAACAAAGGTAAGTTTATTTTATTCATTGTTTTTGTCTGATGAAATTTTCACTGCTAAAGTTAGAAATGGTTCTGAATATCTAACGCGTAAATTGACACATTTTATTATCCTGATGTGGGCGAAATAGTTTGAACTTCAACTTGCGAATTCTTCAAAATGGTGGAAAAGAAAACTAATTAAAGTTTATCCAAAAATTTTGAAATGATTACATTTTTATTGTTTTAGTTGGCAAGTAACTCCAATCTTAAAACCCGTGTTAAACAGCATAAATATATATTAAAATGCGTTTTGAAAATTTAAAATTTCGGTTCAACTCAACAATATGCAAAAGCTTCAAAATAGAGCATAATTTCCAAATAACCAAAATAAATTGTAATTAATTGTCTGCGTTTTCCAGTGAAAGTTTCGTAATAATCGCACCAAAATCGACTTCTCGAGAAAATAAAGCAGAAAAATTCTTGTCCGGTCTTTATATATTTGTGAAATTTCACATTTAAACAATTTTCTTGTTTTGATAATAATACCAGAAAGACAACAAAACCTTTTGAGGAATATATTTTGGTCACGGGGTAAAACCTTATTTTAATTATCCTGTTTATTTATTTACAGGCGGATCAAACCAGCGGCACATAACTGCGAAAACCGTAAAGCATGTATTTATTGATAGGCAGTTGATGGAGGTTTAAAAGGAATATCTGGCTCTTATCACAGATTTAAAAAATGACAACGAAAACATTGATGAACAGCCGTTCTATAGAAGAGATCTAGACGTAAAAAAAATTCAGAAAGCAGTGTCTTGGTGTCAACAAAATGTCTACATTAATCAAATCAATGTGTAATGATGGGGGAATTGAAGGAAACTTTAGTAACCACTCGGGAAAACGCACATGCGCGACGAGTTTATATCAGGCGGAGGTCGAGGAGCAAGAAATTATGGCCCGTCCTGAGCATCGATCATTAAATGCATTTCGTCAGTCCAGAAGGCCTTCGGATGATAAGCTTAGGGATATCTCGAATGTGTTAGGACCAGGCCACAAAAGAATGTGAAACCATTTCGCATGGGTGTTCGGCGACAGAGAAAAGGATAACGATTCCCTAAGCAGCTGCGTCAAATTACTTTAACTGTCAAGTTACTTTAATTATAAGTGTGATGAAAGCCGTTTCTGATCAAGTTTCGTTTTTTTAAAAAACTGAGTAGTTAGCAAGTTCGTTTTATACAAGAGTTCACTTCGTGCATTTTCAAAAGTATTTTGTAGTACATGATTGAAATACTATAGTGATGCGATTGACAATTACTGTTTTAAATTGAAATTCAGTGGATTTAAATTGATCAAAGTTTTTGCGATTAACGGATTACAAAAGTTAATTTTTCGTGTTTTCTGTATTTTTAAGTTTACACATTCACTAAGTTTAAGTGACGACAGATCAACCAGAAGTTGTTGTTATTAACTATTTGACGCCTTCGAAAATTGTGTATTAAGTTGTTTGTTGATTTTGAAGTTTGGAATAAATTGAAGTTTGGAATTAATTGACAGCATGGGTGTTTTTTTCTTTGATCTACTTGACAGCTTCAGAAGTATAACGTGATGTGTTCCCGCTCATTTTCTCTTTGAAGTCGCCATTGATTTTTAGCAGTAAACCGACATTTTATTTGTTCACGCCCATTTTATGTCAGTTTTACATAAAATGGGCGTGAACAAACAAACCGTTGGTTTGCTGCTAAAAACCAATGGCGTCTTCAAAAAGAAAATGTGGTTATATCTAAAGGCTATGGTACAAGATCTCAATACATACTCCACACGATCGTTGAGAAATTTCCGATATTATTTTTTTACAATGAAAATGCAATTTGTAATATAACTATGAAATATTTAAAACAGCTACTAGAATATGTTTAGGATTCAAAACAATGAAATTTTCTATTTTTATGACAAAAATATTTACTTCTCAGTATACTTATCCGAGAATTATATTATCAAATTAGTAAATAAATTTTAAAAAACATATTTCACAATTCAAGAAAACAAAAGGCCTGATTAAGAAATGCTATCTGCATGATAAGCCATTTGACTCGCTAATAGTACTTGTTTTACTTTATTGCTTTGAAATATGGGATGCCTTCAGTAATAAAGAAAACTATGAACAACATGAACATATTCATACAAAAAATATTGGGAGTCCATTCTAAAACTTGCAACAGTGCATGCAGCTACGAGCTTAAACGGTTACCATTAAAAGCAAAACAAAAATTAAATGCTGGGCCCATAGCATTTCAAAAGAAAAACCTCTGAAATATAAGATTAATGGAGAAACTTAAAACATAAACAAATGGAAAGCTTATGTCTTTCATCATAGCAAATCCAGACTTGTAAACCTGCATCTTCTCGACATTAAACAGAGAATCGTTAATAAAGAAAACCAAGAATAACTCAAAATGATAAGTACAACTCTGATTATAATAAAATTAATACAATCACAAATCCACCATAACTCAGGTTGTGCGTATTAACTTGTTGTTGAAACGGGCAGATATAATCATTTAGATTTGATCCCAAAAATATGTTTAAGTTGCGATAAAACCAAATTGAAAATGAAAATCATTTCTTACTTTATTGTAAAAGATACAAACAAAACAGAAATAAATTATTCAAAGAAACCACAAATCAAAATCCTTTCTTCATTAACATGTCAGAGGTATCAAAAATAAAATACCTTTTAAATAATAAAAGTCATAAATATTAAGAAAATTAATTAACTTGATAGCTAACAGTATGAATATCCGAACATCATTTTAAACATAATTTGAAACATTTAATACTTTATCAAAATCATTGTGATGTTGCACAATGACGTAATTTTATAACAATTTTTTTTCATGCACATCATTTATGCTATTTTACTTTTTTATATATTGCCCTAACCAATATTTTAAATTGGGGATTTGTTTAAATGATAAATCTGTTTCCCAAAATATCGTATGTTTAAACATATAAGAACAAATTTTGCATGTGCGCAGTAGTAATTAAAACAACGCAAAATAATGGACGAATACTATAAATTGAAATAGAGAGAATAAAGAACTTGAACTTGAACTGGAAATGAAGAATTAGAAGTCGAGTACTTCATTAATGGTTTCATGAGAGGCCTGTGCTACCATAGTTTTGTTTTCGAATATCTTCACAAGACAAAACTATAATAGCACTTCATCGGAATTTGCAAAATATGTGGATCTAGGGAAAGAGAACTTTTAACTCTCAACCAATTACTTAGTCAGCAACAAATAAAATAATTAATTTTTCAGAATAAATACATTTTGGAGACATTTCATTGTACTGGATGTTTTTGTAAAATTATTTTAATTCTGATTTAAGTCCTTCTCTACAAATAGCTTATTTTGGATCTTTTTCCCATCTCAATCACGGTCATTCGTGAAGATTAAATGACGGTTAATTATTATAGCTGGATTAAATAAAGCATCAGTTGGTTTTTGAGATTTCGGGGTATGAAACTTCTTACCACGCCTGCATCACCACTGCAAGGTTATTCATAAGACCTATTCAGTTTTATGAACTACAGGTTTGAATGCTTATCAAGTGCATTTAAACTTAAATATGTGTTGTACTCTCTCTATCATCATCTGTTTTCTTCGCAAAATTGGGCTAAGATCGATTATTGTGACTGATACGATTGGACAATTAACAGTTCAGGTAAACTCAACTTTAAATTAGAAAAACAAAAATATTCGTATTCGGCTCCACTGGACATTAATATATTTAAGAAGAACAATCAATGCAAAAAGTGTATAAACTTATTATAATATTATATCTACTAGCAAATAGGGTAACCTAACAGGAAAATGTAGTTTTTGTTTTTACAGGACACCTAAAAAAGATACTTCCTTGATTTTTATTAATTAATCATTTGTAATAGGTTGTCTTATCCAACAAATTCTCGAAGTCTGAGATGACTGCATTGTCTCTCTCGACTAAATTTTCCAAAGATTAAAAAAAAACTCTAGACAATTGCTAAAACAAGAAAAAGTCAATAAAAATTTAAAGTAATTATTGAATTGATGAGTTAAAAATGCCAGTTTATTCCTAAAGTACAAGGTCAACGAGCTTAATTTTTTGCCTTAGTTGTTTGAATTTGTTTGTATAAAATATTAAAACATTGCTTGATTTGGATCTCTGTTTTCAATTATCGCTTTTCGTTTAACGGTTTTACAGTCGGGCAACTTTTAAACATAAATAAAAAATTAACTACTGTAACCTATATGAGAAATTGTTTTGAATCTCTAACTATGTATTTCTTATAAGCCTTATTATATTTTATTTTATTTTATTATGTTTTTTAATATTTTTTATGTTATTTATTTCAATTTCTTATTTATTTTTTATATTTGTTAATTAAAAAATAGTGCTTGTTTTAGCTGTAAGAATATGATTACTAAAAAACTAACATCTAATAACTTTACAGACCATTGTTATTTTAATTGCAAACAATTTTATACCTGATGATTCCAAAAAATGTTTTTAAAGTAAAAGGACATTAAACTGGTTCAGTTGTTGATACTTGATTAAATTTAAAAGGTCTTAGTATTATATGTTCTCAGAGAGTGGTTATTGAACTAATCAGCAACACTTTTAAAGGTTTTATTTTTACAAAATAATGCTAATTTTTTTCAGGGAACTTTTTTTCAAGCAGAATTTGTAATTTTTGTATTTTTAGTTAACATCCGTCAATAATAATTCTTACAAAAATGTTAGAAACTATTAGACCTTTTTGTTATAAGTTGTTTTGGTTTCATTACGCTTCCTTCGTTTCAATTTGAACTAATTTCTGTGTCATTTGTTGCATAAAAATGAAACTAATATTGGATGCTGCAGCTTATGATATGTTAAATATTGAGAGCGGTACTACCGATATTTAAAAAACATTATACTTACAGTGCTGACAGTACTTCAATAAATTCCTGAAACTTATCGATGGAACATTTACTCAAAAAGTTGGTTGTCATTCAGATCTTATACAAAAAATGAACAGATCAAACCCTTTAACCCGTGGTTTGTTGCATGCAGTGTTTATATAAAGAATTTGATATGCATATGCCTTGGAGTTATCAATATAATATGACATACCAAATCAACATCAAATTAGAAACACTTTTAAAGGTATCATCTTTTAACAAGATCAAAACGCACATATTAGTATAAAAAATGTCATGTCATTTTTAATATATGTTTTTTTTTATAGAAATAAAAAAAATTATAATTTTTCATTTTAACAAAACAAGACAAATATAATATTCTTTTCAATAGATGATATCTTTTTATTATAATTCCAACAGAATATTAATGTCTGGATACTATTTCGTATTTAAGAAAGATATCCTCAAGGATTTTTTATCATGAAAGAAACTCCATACTGTTTTGTGGTAAAGCTTTAAACGCAAACAATATCAAACGAAAATCTAAAGATAACTACTTTTTACACGTTAATAAAATTGCAAGTCAAAGATAGAGGGAGCATGAAAAGATAAAACTAAAAACAATTTACAGCCACTTACAATGATAGTTTAAAAATATTAACAGTTAACTGAATCACAATACAAAAATACAAAAAATACTTGTCGTTTTGAAGGCGTCTTGCGCGAGAGACACATTACAGCTTCACAGACCAAATACAGCTGATGATGTTTGATTCCATCACATTATTCATCTGTTTCAAATATATTAAACGTTGAGCTGTAAACAACAAAACCATAACCGATAGTATAGTCATCTGTCTAAATGAATGATGCATATCAGGATTTTTAACGCTCGAAAAATGAAGAAAATGATTACGTTTTAAGTATATATTTAAAAGACGTCTTTTTTTATAACTTGAATTAATTATTTGTGAGTGAAAATATCTTTCTTCACATTATGTGGTAATATCCAGCTACGCTGATTGCGTTGGGAGGTTTTTAGTGCCTGAATTTGTCCATAAATCGTTAACTTTTTCTCTCTCAAGTGAGTAAATTAAAACAAATTCTGAGCTCTTGTTTGGTATTTATTGTCATAGGAGTCTTTTTGAATGGTAATCGACAATATAATTGAAATAAAAAAATAAATAATTAAAGTCCTGTAACACCGGTAACGGAACATGCAACAGAAACGTCTTTTGACAAGGATTCTCCAATTCGCCTTTCGTACACATTTCGGTACACCATTCCTTATTAATAACACTACTAGGGGCCGAAAAGTTTAACATATAAAAAACAAAAGCAAAAACATTTGAAAATAATTGAAACTTAAGTTCAATATATATATATATATATATATATATATATATATATATATATATATATATATATATATATATATATATATATATATTCTAATCCAGCTAAGAAATGCTTTCATGAGGGAACAACCTTAGTTTTTAACAAATTTCAAAAATTAATTTTTTTTCTGTAATGACACCTTTTATTATCTTCAACAAATCTTTAAAAATCTTATTAGTGTTGATTTTTAAAGATCTTTTAGAATGTCTTTATGGATCCTTGAAGACGTTTCTTAAGGCTGAGAATAGGAAAATATGATAAAATGATAATAATATATTCAATATGTTTCGGATATGATTTGCCGATAATTAATACATTTTGAATTCTGTTATTTTATATTCTTAAGGAGACATAGACACCTATGCCAAGCTTAAATATGCTAAATTAATTTTACAAGAATTGTGTATAGAGTAACAATACACGATAAAATAAAAATGGATCATTACTCTTTAACATATATTTTCTCAATAAAACCAAATGGAATTCTTTGTTTTAAATAAATACCTGATACCAGGACAACAAATGTTGCGAATTGTATAAAATAGTGGGAAGACTCAAATGCTTTTCTTCTAATTTGAAATACATATCTGATGGAAACAAATCAATTATAATACACTTCTACAGCTGCTGATGTCAAAGTTCAATTAAGAACAAGGTAAAAAAAGTGAAAAAAATATTCTTACTTAAGTCACACGAGTCAGGTTGTAGACAGTAAGTAACACATAAATTATGAGTTGAGTTGAGTAATAGTGTTTAACGCCCTAGTCAAGAATATTTCACTTATATCGAGACGCCGCCAGCTATAGGCGAAAGTGCAGAAATTTGCCTGTGTGTTGCGCTGATGGCATTATACAGCTTTATACACCATGCCTGCCATGACAGGGGACCCAGTTTATTTTAAGTTCCGATCCGAAAGAACAGTGACTTTCGTTTTGTAATGACGAGTGTTTGGCGAAGGAACAGTCACTACCCACTTTCAAGTCTTTGGTCAGACCGTTCAGGGTTCGAACCCACGTCCTCGCACTTACGGAGCGAGCACTCTACCAACTGAGCTACCGCAATGGTAACAAAAACTTCCATTTTATTTTAATAGGAATGTTGCAATAATAGGCATGATATACCACAGGTATTTTCGGCATGAAACAAACACTGTTTGAAATAGCATTAGCAACAAATTGTTGCATGTTGCAACTGTGTTAGAATTTTTAAAGTGTAAAAAAAGTTTAAATATTTTCCTAAAGAAGAAGATTTTATCTTGGCAATCAAGTTTTCATCACCTTTCTAAAATAGACCGTTTCAATAGTGATTTAATGTTAAAAAACGATTTAACTTTTGAGAAAATGGAATATATGTTAATGTTACATGAGGTACCTGAATTCAATGTAAACCAGATTACCTTTATTCAATTTTGTGGAAAAAAACGATTAAAACAAGATCAGAGAAACAAGAAATAACTCCCGCAGCTGTTTCAAAATGTATGTATTTCCACCAATCTTTATGCAATTGGGGTACGCAATAACGTCATACTACAATATGTTAAATCAATTATCTACATAGTTTAAATTAGTTGATGTATAGCTTAATAAAGCACATTTCCATAACCTGCTAAATACAAGCTAATATTAAAATGTTCAAAAAGTATATAATGACAGTTAAATACCCTTTTCTATATGTAACAGTTTACATATAGAAAAGTTTTCTTTAGAACTTTCCGCTTCAAATTGGTTTAATTTGACGAAGTAAATTCACTGATATGAAATGAATAAGTTTTTCGGTATTTATTTTCTTATTACAAACCATTCGAATCAAATATAGATGTAAATAATTGTCTATTGAAATTATATAACACAAATTTCATTGTTTGGAAGATAAAGCCTCATTAGACACATATTACTTAAGCCAGATAGGCCAAAAAAGAGGGTTGACTGTTGTAGGTAAAGTACTTTTGTTGGCAAAAACATATCCACTTTTTATACCACAATTCAACAAAAATGCAATGCAATGACAATTCAAAATAAGCTTCATTGAGCCAAACACTGAACCAGTAGAGAAATGAATTGAGCAATTATTTAAAATTTAAGTAAGAAAGGGATTTTCAACATTTTAGAAGGGGAATACTGTTGGTCTCGAGTATAATTATTTAACAGTGATAACAAAAACATTAATACACACAATCATAATAAATGTATTTTTTTCGTTTTGAAAATTCGAGTTAAAAATCAATTTTATCATCCAATCAAAGCCAATTAAAACAAACTTGCCGATTGAAAATCAAGTTTCTCTTGTTGTATGCCATAAAATGCATTAAAAATTGATAATACTGATACAATGATCTATATCTTAATCATTTCTGAAATTAAATGGTATAAAACAATAAGTCTTAAATTTTAACATTAAACGAAAATCTCTGTAGTGCAATATAAAGCAAACTAATCTGACAAGCATCAAGATTTGAAAAAAAAATCATCCGAGTTAAATTTTGAATGATAATCAGCAGTATAAAATAACAGAAAAACTATGTAGAAAGCATTACAAACGGTTTACCATTTGCACATAGTAATAGTTATAAAACTTCAAATTTGTCAGGGGCAAAACATATTTTACGTTAGTTTCATGAGTTAATTGCTCCAGTTATTTTGAAGAACCATTACAAACAACAATGAAAGTAATAGTAAAATATCATTAAGACTCTTCCACCAATAAGCATAATTAAAAATAAAAGTAATTCATAAAACATGCCGTTGCTTAAATTACAACAAATTTATTTTATATCGTTTATCATCCAACGTTCAACGTTCCATCCAGTGTTTGAAGTTTATATCAGAAAGATCTTCACACTTTTTAAGTCTGTTCCTGAAAAAAAAACACATTTTTTATAAATTTTATATAATTTTATGCAACTTAATTTAGTAACAGCATTTCCCATTGACAAAGGTTAGTTGATCATTTCTCATTCTTTAAAAGGTACACGACAACGTTTTGCGGCAACAAACCCTTATTCATTAGAAGATCGAAATACAGATCATTTTAAAACATAAATCAAAGACATTGTTAAAGAAGAATACTGTCATAGTTTTAAAACACTTACTTTCCTTCGTCTGGAATCCTAAAAACATTTTCTTGTATCTCGTTAATTTTTAGGTTTTGGCACATTAGTTTGGATAATTTGATTTTCTTGATTTCATTTAGTTGGTAAACAAAATCAAAAATGGAGTTTTACCAGAAATGAACTTTTTATAAATTAGTAATATATAAATAAAACATAAACATACCAGTCTGTGTCCAAATCGCAATCCCAAAAAGAACAAAGTAAAAATTTTGAAAATGGTAAATTTAAATATACACGTGAACTTCCACCAAGGAAGTGAGGCCGTGTGCACCGGAAAGGTTAGCACCTCCTGTCTAGCTAGCTACACCCATCACGTGGTAAAGATTTTTTACAAAAATGTACCTTTTTTATTCATATAATAAGTTAATTAAAAGTTAAAACACTTTAGTACATGCAGTAGTAAACTTTATGGATAACACTCGACTCCTGTAAGTACAACAGTGCTTTAAAGCCAAATATCAAAGCCTTTCAGAACATCTTCATGCAATATCCTAACTGTAGGCAATACCTTTTTGATAATAAAACTAAAATTTTCACGGTTGCAGTATCAAGTATAAATGGTAAAACACAAGTTTAATTTTTTTTAATTAATCTTTTACCCTCAAAAAGCACAAGCAAACATACTAAAGTGTCTTGCTTACCTGTTCATGCCGTTAACTTCTGTGTTCTTTTATGCGTTGTTTTGTATAAAATTTTGAAATTTTAGGGTGTTTTAAAGAAATGGTTTTAATTCACAAGACGGTGTATTAGTAAAGAAATAAAAAGTCTAAATTATGAAAATTATTGATCTATCCGTTAGACAACTCTTGGAAATTTGAAAAATTAACGAATATCTCTTCTATAATATTAACAAAAGCGGGAAATCTCCGCAAAAATGTTATGTAACTGCCGTGAATGAATCGATAACAATGGCATGGTTAATTTATATATTTGTCTATGGAGATTTAATACTCATATTAACCTTTGGTAAACCCCGTTTTGTAGTTCTCAATTTCAAACCAGAACCTGTCACCTTCTTTCAAGGCTTGAAACTGCCGACCTAGTATGCAGGCAAAGGTTGGACCAACATCAGCACCAGGCAAGTGAATTTCACTTATTCCTCCAGCAAAAAGATCAATATCCCGTACAGACCTAGTTATAAAAAATGAAGCACAAGTTAATACTATAATGAATTGATACAAAATATTTGATATCGAAATTAATTATATCTTCAAACAGCCCATTTACTTTAGCTTATAACTAAAAATCAGTTGGTCAACTATCAAAAATCACATGTTTTTTCAATGAAAAAGTTAAAGATCTAAAAGACACAATTTATGGCGCAGAGCAATTGCAATTTTTTTTTATACCATAAAGATGAGAGAGAAATTTCAGATTTTTACAATGTTTTCATAAAAAAGAAAATCCTGAGAAATATTTTTTACACTTTCCTCCAAAAGCTTGCATAAGGCACTATTAGGAGTAAGAAATTGACGTGTCAAAAATTAAATTACTTCTAACCTTTAAGACTTTAAGATTTTAAAAAGGCAACCTGTATAACCATGATCCATGATGAATTTCAACAAAATTCTGCGATTTAATTTTAAAAAACAGTAGGTATGAATAACAAAAACAAAACTTCACGTATTCTTACTTGTACGCCTTTTTTAATTTCAAGATCGTCTTCCTGTCATGATCAATCAATGGGTAAAGCCCGGAATCAAAGGACGTTACTTTCGATAGACCGCACCATGTTCTCCACTTGACGTATGGTGGAATACCGTGGTCTCTACCACGTTGTATATTCAACGCAGCCAAATCAAAACTACGTTTTTCTTTATCAATAAACAATTTGTCCCTCACAGCCGACACCATACATCTTGAATTTAAAAAATAAAGATTATTAACACAGAAATGTATGAAATATATGAAAGCAATAACGGATTCATAGCGAGATAAAAAAAAATATCTGGGTTGTATTAATTCGCCAATTCCACCCGGTATATTTCATAAAGACGCACTTTAGAATGTAAATTATGTATTAAAAGTACACACATACACACCTTGAAACTTTAATACTTCGATATAATGTGTAACAAAACAATGCTTCAAGAGGTAATACTCCAATAAGGCAATTGTTGACTATATGAAGAGTACAATCCGGTTGAGCGAAAGAATAGTGGATTCCAAATTCATCTAATGATTAACATATTAAAAGAGACGGGAATTTACAATTAACGGTCATTCCGCATTTAAAGCTTTTCTTGTTAAAAGCCAAGATCTTGTTCAAGACTAAGCTCAAACACATTACGATTTTTATACATAAAATAAAAAAATGTATATATTTGAAATTTCTTAACATTCCTTAGCTGGATTTGGATTCATATAATATTCATATAATATACTGAATATATATACAGTAATTTTCAACTGTTTGGCTTATGTTTTTATCTTTGAAACTTTTCGGCCCCTAGTGTCCCTGATGAGCAATAATTTTCCGAAATGTGCACATATGGAACATCAAAATTTAACAGGTATTTGTGTTATATATGAACTACCCCTGAGTGGGTACCGCTGCTTTTGGAGTAAACTCCCCGAGTAAATCCATAGCTCAGTAGGCAGAACTTTGTGCTGTCAGAAAATATACCATTTAGCAAAATTTTCATTCGTCTAATTTTTGAAATTTGTTTGAAACTAAGGTTTGTTCCCTCATGCAAAGTATTTCTTAGCTGGATTTGGATTCATATAATTTTGGAACTTTAGATTCAGTAATTTTTAACTGTTTGGCTTTTGTTTTTTTATCTATGAATCTTTTCGGCCCCAAGTGTCACTGATGAGGAATGATTTTCCGAAATGTGCACATATGGCGCATCAAAATTAAATAGGTATTTGTTTTATATTAACCAAAATTCAAAACGATAAACATCAAGCGTGAATAAACAACGATTTTTGCAAAAAAAGAAAACATTCGTAAATGATGCATGTTATGATTGTATTTCTTTGTATAGAATTTAAAGCTAACCGTTTTTGTATTTTAATATGTATAGAATTTTTTCGTCTTTTAACAAGCCCGTTTAGGTTAGAAATATCCTTCATTTTTATTATTTTAATACGAAACATTTTCATCATATGCAATAATTGCCGTAGCTGCACCAAGTGGATTGTCAAAATGCAACGAATTTGCTTTACCTATCGGCTTTTATTGACTTATCATAAACTATCCAGCGTCCAAGATCCGGTATATGTCGCCCATGTTTGTCTTGAACCATATGTGGATTATGAAACGTGTCTTCTAAAATTCTGCTTTCAATGTCATTGTTTTGTTTGTAATAAAGAACAGATGATGTTATTTGGGCATGACCAAATCTGAAGGCTGCAACTGCAAACACATTCCTTATTGAAGAGTTTATTGTGTCGTTATATACATGATTAAATCCTTTGATAGTTGTGCGTAACTTATATCTACAAAGAGTTTCTTGATCTAATATTTCAGCTATATATTCCTGATAAGAAATCTGTTGTATATATGCTGCTATTATCTTTCTGCTTTCTTGAAATATGCGTTCATCGTTCCACATTGGATTTAATTTGCCTAATTTTTTAGCAATTCTGTTATGTTCACGAACAAACAGCAGATGTAATATGCTTAGATTAGGCACAACATTTACGCGGAAATCACCTATAAAAAAGGAAACTATAATGTCATTTGTCATGAAACTAAAAATGAGATCTCAGTTTATACGAGATAGAATTCAAAAAGTATTTTTATTATCCTTCATTATTTATCGTGTGATAAAAATGATATACTTATCAATATTTTGAGAGTATTGTATGGCAATACATAGTCCTCTGCTAGCCGAAAATTCCGATCTGAACAAAATTGAATCTGGATTTGTCACTTGTCATTGTACAAATATAATCAAAATACCAAACTAATACCGTTGAGCATAAAAATAAAGGGAAAACACAATAAAAGAATTAATTTAAATACATACGTTATCAGCTTTTTAACAAGTCAACGTATAATAAGTAACATACAAAATAAATTCAGCATCACGAAATTAACAGTGAAAAACGCGATGTTTATTTAGTGATTGATTTATTTAATTATTGTTATTATTTTTTTTAAGTTTTTGTATGATTTGGTCAAGGATGTCAATAACGCTGCAAGAAATCGTCTCATTGGACAAAATTGAAACTAAACCTGTGACTCGTTACAGTAGGGCCATTCAAAAAACATCAAACCAATGCTTTGAAGACTGACGAATAATCTCGGAAAACTGATTTGACAGACAGTTAGACGGACAGATATACAGACTGCTAACCTAAAGTCTTATTAGGCTTTACTTGTAAGAGGCCTAAAGAAGGACATAATAGATTGATATACAAACCTGCTAACATACAGAACTCGTTTTTGTGTGTCAGTCTACATGCACCATTATTTTGAGGTGGAAGCATTTCAAACTTGCTTGTCTTTAACAACCCTTCAAAAAAATAACTCAAATCAATAAAATGTCATCATCAAATCCAAAATCTGCGTTATGAAACTCAAAACCCACTTATTCCACCCTTCTCTTCGACGATTATATTTGTATTAGGTTAGTATTCATGAAAACCTTTTTTAACCGCGTAAAATTTATTTTCGACGATTTGTCTTCTGCTGTAAAAAAATATTTTCTGAAACACAACTTCTCTGACTTAAAATTTACATGTCAAAAAACATTTTATATATATGTATATATATATAATACAAAAACCAGTTAAATTTTGATGTGCCAGATGTGCACATTTTGGAAATTCATTCCTCATCAGTGATCCTAAGACCGAAAGGTTTGATAAATAAAAAACATAAGCCTAACAGTTAAAAATTAATGAATCTAAAGTTCAAAAATTATATAAATATCCAATAGAATAGATAAGTTAAATATTAATTTTCCTTTTTTCATCCAAAACTAAATATTAAGTACTTTATATGTTTTGAAGTTGTATTCTTTGACACACAAGATTTCGAAAGAAAGGTGTACAGGGCAATAAATATATTGAAGGTTTCATATCGCTTTATTATGTTTTACCGTTTTTAAACAGTCGCAATTCATCCATCGCTTTCTTATTAGAGCCGTAAACAGCAGACGCATCAATGTAAGAGGTCACTTGATTGATTTGTTCTCGAGGCCCTGTATCAAAGGAACATAAAAACGCACACAAAATTAGCATAAACCAAAATGTTAGAGGTTGGTCAAGTAGATCAATAGGTTTATTGCTAACTAGAAGAAGTTTCTGTAATTTTGCTTTTAAGTAAAAAGAACTAACATAAAGTCCAATTTTTCTAAAATATCAAAAGGTACTGGCAAAAAATTTGCCCACAATAGGATGTGAGTAAGGCATTGCAATTAGTAATTATAAAACAAAAATTATGGGATATAAAGGAAATATTGAGGTTCAACCGTAAAAACTATTTATAAGTAATTACATAAATAAATTTACAGGAGCCTTTATTACCTCAGAATTTTTCTCATCAGCGTTCAATTTCAAAAAAAGAAATAAATACATTCAAATGTAGCACATGTCCAATTTTAAAGTACTATAAAATTATGTCATGAAAATAAATTGGAGATATATAGCATTTACCAGGAGAGAAATCCAACCTGACAGCTTCTGCCGAACGAACAAAATTTAAGCAATCAGTTTTAAAGTATGGGTCATCATCTGGGATCTCGATCGGGAAACATTCTGGCCTAAAGCAAACAATAAGACAAATATATAAACAAAGCATAGAAAGCGCAGTGGTCAAATTAAACTGTGTGCATTTAGGAATTTGAGAATCCAGAACAAGTTGCAATAAAAGAAGAAAGGACAATGAAACATAATAATTATGCATGTATAAATACACAACCACTTATTCTAGGAGAAAGGCTGCTTCAATAATACAAAAAATGGAAAATTCGATTACCTAACTGGAATGCAGTCAAAGCATTAGACAATTCCCCTTTTATGTTTACTTTGAACATATATATCCCAGATTATTAGCTCAATATTCAGTAAATGAAGCTTATTTGTTTCTAAATATAAGCATTTTTGTGCATTTGCAGTAAATAAGCGAGATAATTTGGGAATAAAAGAAACAAAAAAACTCTTCATCAATTTGTTTAATTCTTATAAAAAAAATACTTAACTGTTACTTTTGTCTATTTATTATGCATTTCATTTTACCTAGCTTGACGAACTTGGTTGTAGCGCTCAACATCTGAGAGAGAGAGAGAGAGAGAGAGAGAGAGAGAGAGAGAGAGAGAGAGAGAGAGAGTTAACTCTTCAATCAAAACTTAAATTTTCACTAATATCGAGAAACCCTGTTCTGGAATGGTAAAGGATAAAAAGTACTCTTGGAAAACCAACAAGCTTCAATAAACAAACTTTCTCGCACAAGGATGTGTCCCGTGTTGCAGCTGAACCTAGTTAATGAAAGTCAATGCTTATTGATTTGTACAATAAGTCGATGACTTTGACACAGTTTTGTAATAATTGTAAGATCTATAGTGACAGTATTTCTTTAAAATTACCGTTTCTCTTTGACACCACAACATTTAATTGATGTTCCTTTTTTACCTAAAATGGAAAAATAGAATAAATTTTTAGTCTATGATGACATCTGAATGTTATAATCTATTGCAAGAAAGAGTGTTTTTCTTGGGCTATACTAGCACCTTAACCAGTCACACGTCTATATCTCCTATTTAACACCTTAAACTAACACGTCTATGTTACCTATCTCACACGTCTGTGTTACCTATCTCACACGTCTGTGATACCTATCTCACACGTCTATGTTCCCATTATAAAATGTCTATGATCCCCGTGTGTCTTTGTTCTCTATATCACACGTCTATTTTTCCTATATCACATGTTTAATGTTCCCGGTATCATACGTCTAGTTTCCCTATATCACACGTATATGTTCCCAATGCTCTCTATATTACAGGTTCATGTTCCCTATATAACACGTCCATGTTACCTATATCACACGCCCATGTTCCCTATATCACACGTCAATGTTACCTAAACCACACGTCCATGTTACCTATATCACACGTTCATGTTCCCTATATCACACGTTCATGTTCCCTATATCACACGTCCATCTTACCTATATCACACATCACTGTTACCTATATCACACGTCTATGTTCCCTATATATCAATGCTCTCTATATCAAAGGTTCATGTTCCCTATATCACACGTCTATGTTACCTATATTACACGTCTATGTTCCCCATATGTCAATGTTCTCCATATCACAGGTTCATGTTCCCAATATCACACGCCCATCTTACCTATATCACACGTCCATGTTCCCCATATGTCAATGCTCTATATATCACAGGTTCATGTTCCCTATATCACACGTCTATGTTCACTACATCACAGGTTCTTGTTCTCTATACCAAAAGTCTATGTTCCTTATATGTCTATGTTCCCTATAACACACGTCTATGTTTCCTACATCACAGGTTCATGTTCCCTATACCAAACGTCTATGTTCCGTATATGTCTATGTTCCCTATATCACACGTCTATGTTCCCTATATCACACGTCTATGTTCCCTTTACCACAGGTTCATGTTCCCTATGTCACACGTCCATGTTCCCTATATCACACGTCTTTGTTCCCTATATCACACGTCTTTGTTCCCACGTCTATGTTTCCTATATCACATGTTCATGTTCCCTATATCACACGTCTATGTTCACTACATCACAGGTTCTTGTTCTCTATACCAAAAGTCTATGTTCCTTATATGTCTATGTTCCCTATAACACACGTCTATGTTCCCTACATCACAGGTTCATGTTCCCTATACCAAACGTCTATGTTCCCTATATGTCTATGTTCCCTATATCACACGTCTATGTTCCCTATATCACACGTCTATGTTCCCTTTACCACAGGTTCATGTTCCCTATGTCACACGTCTATGTTCCCTATATCACACGTCCATGTTACCTATATCACACGTCTATGTTCCTCATATCACACATCTATGTTTCCTGTATGTCTATTTTCTCTTTAACACAGGTCGTTTAATTTCTCCAATCATACATTGCAGTTGAAAATGATATTATCTATAGTTTTTTAAAAGAAACAACTTTGTGTAGAGGTAAATTTTACCTTTCGAGACGGGCGTGGCTACAATATCATGATCCAGAAACTGTCCCCAAGCCATAACCATGACTGAATTCTTATCACTCTTACGTTCCTTATCACATTTCATTAACAAATTACTGACTTTTCTTGCACTAGGTAGTTCCCCTCCTCTAACACTATTTATTCTTGGTTGATCAATACCTATTTAAAATAATAGCGGAAAATGTTTATAATAAATCATGAAAATAAGTATAATAAAAATTACTTTGAGAATAATACATTTATTAATTTAACATCACGCTCATTGAATACCAAAAATGGTTGTGTTTACAATTTCAAATTTAGAGTGCGTAATTAATTTTCCATCATGTCTATCTACGAGTAAATTTCCGTTCATCCTATGGTTATATCTAGCAAAATTAAGAAGTTAAATTTTCGGTTAACATTTCTTCAAAGAAATTTCTTCAAGTTGTAGGTCGAATGCGTCCATTATTTTTTTCTAATGGCAGGGAAGCAATGAGAAGAACATGCAGAATGCAATGACAAACCTTCTTGTAACCAACATGAGATATTAATCTCCCGCTGACAAGATTTACTCGAAGGATTTGTCTGAAATGAATCAGCTAATGAAAATTATTGTAGACTCCTTTTTAAATAATGCGGGTAATCGGTAGGGTTAAAAAATACTTGAGGGTCTGACAGAGACTTAAAAATGGTAGTGACTGTTCTTTCGCCAAACACTCGGCAAGTCACGGAATCCTTCGGATGAAACCGTAAATACCGATGCCCCTCGTGTGGTACGTGAAAGAACCCTCCCTGCACATTACCCAAAACGTTCTGCAAAGGTAATAATTTCTGGGACTTCACTTAAAGCTGATGACGTCTCGATATAAATGAAATATTCTTGACTGCGACGTAAAACACCTATACATCAACCACAGTAGGATTAAGGTATGTCGCTTGTATTGTGTCTGACATTCTCCCATTACATGGTGTATATCCGCAGGATGTCCTTTTTTTCTCTTCAAAGAGAATTGCAATAAAAAATAATTTATAATCTTCCATATTGCTTACCATCTTCATAGTCAGGATCTAGGTACCTGGGTTCTATAGTGTCCGACTTTCCCCACATCACATGGCGTAAATTATTACACGAGCCATCAGCGGTTCTGTATGGATAAGCTGTGTTACACCTTATTTTCGGCGTTGTCAGTGGATGTTTAGCAATAATTTTCCTCCATTCCTTGATATATTTAGTTTTCAGTTTTGATAACGCGAACCCTCTGTAAAATTTACATTTGTTATGATTTTATAAATCCATTTTTGGTTTTAGGTTGGGACGTGGCAATCTCAAAACAAACTAAAAACAAAAGCAAAATCTAGTTCCATCAACAGAGCTAACAATTGCCTACTTAAATATTAAATATCATGTAGGTAACTGTTAGAGCTAACTGTTTGAATTATCAATCAAATTCCTCAGCAGAACAGGAGCCCCATTGTTCAGAACAATGAAAAGCGAGCACTTACGGATAACACAGTTTGTTACTGCTTAATAGGGACACATTTTGTTGCGAGAAAGTTTGTTAGTTTGATTGCAGAGGCCGTTATTTTCTCCTAAAAGTCCGATTTTCTCTGTAATCTCCGAACTGACCGCACCCATATGATTAAGTGATATAATCTTGACTGGGGCTTAACTTCCGTAACTGCACTCCATTACTCAGCAAAGCCACATATGATTAATAACACGAATCTTGACAGGGTTATAAAACTTAGTAACTCCGCTTTACCACGCAGTAAAGCAATTACTGCATTACATCAAACACAATGTTTTAATCATATATGGCCAATTATGTGTGCAAGAAACGCAATATTAAACCTACTTGCTCTTTAAATATTTAATTGCCTCTATGTATACCAGTCCTTCATCTGACATTTTGTGTGCTTCACTGTCCTCAAATGTAAACAAATCCAGTTGTCCGAAACTGCTACTAACATAATGCCCGTCTTTACCTTAAAAATTAACAAACAAACACTCTTCAAAAATAATTATTAAAAAAACACTTAAAAGATTAATTATATTTATATTATAAAGCAGAAAGAAAATGTTCTTGCTGTATAAAAAAAATTGTAAAAATGGTATTAAAGAAATGAATATTTTAAATATGAAAATATAAATATTCTTAGAATAACAGAAGATTGACGCAAAAAATAGATCAGAGAACTGAATATATACTTAGTATATATATATATATATATATATATATATATATATATATATATATATATATATATATATATATAAATATAAATATATATATATATATATATATATATATATATATATATATATATATATATATATATATATGGTTTGATATCGTTAACTTAATTCACGGGTTACATCCCTATATATGGCAAAATAATCTTATTATGTGTACAAAAAAAAGACAAAATATATGTATAGAAGTAAATGATCCCACTATATATATTGCAAAAAGAACATGTACATGTTAAAGTTTTTTGTTTGTTAATCGAAAAAAACCCACAATATTTTTCCATTTCGACTTGACTCCAGTGAAGAAAACACAATTTTTGTCGAGCCTGGCATCACCATAAGGCGAGACTTAGGTGTTACTTTACCGGTGTCGGCCGCGGCGGAGGCAGCGACGTGTCAAAATGTGAAAGTTTTTGTTAAAGTAATGTATTTTCTACTCAATCAAAAAACTAACCAGGCGAGACATTTAAAACCGTGGAATTCTTGTTTATTAAAGGAATTTATAATTAAAAATTACAGACATAGCTGTCACAGTGCCACAGATTCAATCATACAGATAACCTTGGTAACTGCAAAGATACAATTGCACAAATGTCCGTCTTGATATAATAGAACATATCTTGATTTTGGCGTTAAACCTACTTACTCCTAAAATTGTATCATTCGTTAAATTAAATAAAAATTACCTGTCTTAAAAAATATTTTTTTCTGGTCTTGATCTCGTTGAAAGGCTAATGATGCTTTATAGAAAGCTTTTTCTATAAGTCTGACAACACCTGTATTTATAGATCTTCTGCATTTACCATGTGTAAATCCAACACACATGGAAAGGAAAAACACTTTTAGCAGCATTCTGAAACTATATATATATATATATATATATATATATATATATATATATATATATATATATATATATATATATATATGTGTGTGTGTGTGTGTGTGTGTGTGTGTGTGTGTGTGTGTGTGTGATGGTCTAATTCACTCCGAAAACATTGAAGTAAATAAATCAGGTTTAAAGAAATGTCAGGTAATACAAAAATATTTTAAATTGTATAACAAATTATCAGTTTAACCTCTATATTTGACCATTGGGTGTGTAAATTGCATGTGTACACTTATTTATCACAGTGCCATCTAATCTCTGGATTCCAATCCCTTTTGGAAGACCATAGTGTATTATAATTTGTAAGATTGTTTTAGAAAAGTCGACGGTTTTCTCTGGCATCCCAGATCTGGCTGCATCAATAAAGGTTGAAAAATTGTGACCGGGGTATAAAACACTATTGATCAAATTTTCCAGCTATTAATTATCTTTCTGAAAGTTAATTTATCATTCTAGCAATTTAAACCATTCAATAAAATACTAACTGAGTGTTATTTTTACATCGTATTTCATCATAGCTGTCCACGGTACATTAATGGTGAATTTTTTTTTGATTGACAGCAATTCTTCAAACATTAATTTTAATTTTTAACACCCATAATCATGTTTGGTGGTTTGTTGCAAAAACAAATTTAGCAATTAGCTGAAGTATTTTGATTGGTCAAGTATTCAACTTGAATAGCAAGTTAACCATGAAGTGTGAAGGGTGTTACCAACCATTTGATTGACGTGTGATGACTGTAATGTAGCCAGAAGCTACATATGTAATGGATAATTGATCAGGGTATTAATGCAATTAAACATGTGAAAAGTATGTAATTATGATATTCAAATTGTTTTTGTGAAGTTTTTTAAACACTCTGTTGAAATTTCCATAATGAACCACAAAATATACAGTTTAGGAGCAGGAATCTCAACTATTCAAAAATTTTATACGTATGCACCACCCAGCCCCACCCCACAGTCAGGAATGACCTTGGGTGTCCTTTATTTTTATCACTCTATTCAACTTACCATAAAGAACTAGCCAATATATAGTTTAGGGGTGCGGATCTCAACCAGTAAAGGTTATACATGTACATGGCACCATCCAGGCCCATCCCACGGTGGGAAATGACCTTAGGTGTCCTTTATTATTATCACTCTATTAAACTTATCATAATGAACCAGAAAATATATAGTTTAGGAGGTATGCTTGCCTGTGGTATACTCCCCTGATGAGGTAGCGCCTTAAAAAAGTCTACCTGAGCGCGCGCTACAGATAATTTATACTTTTCTTGTACTCTACCTCAAATACTTTATTTATTTATTATTTTACTTATTTATTTATTTTTTTAATTTATTTTTTAATCTATTTTTTTATTAATTTACTTTTATTTGTGTTATCATCATCATCATCACTATTATTATTATTATTATTATTATTATTATTGTTGTTGTTGTTGTTGTTGTTGTCGTCGTTGTTGTTGATATTGTTATTTTCTGGTTTTATTTGTGTACCAAACGCTGTATATGCCACTTGCATTTACGTTTTTGCCTATGGTTATCATTTAAGAGATGGAGTGGGGTGGAGAAATGTTGTTTTAACACAACACCCCTCCTCAATCAAGTTTCTTTAACCTTATCAAGGCGGTTGGTTCTGGGATGATAGTAGAAAACCGGAGTGCCCGGAAAAAATTCGACATTTGGCAAAGGAACTGACAAACTTTCACATACTAGGATCTGGTCGAGCTGGGTTTGAACCCAAGCAGTGAGAGACATTATGATCTGTAAATACGCTTTAGATCACTCGGTCATCGAGGCCCCGTTTTACTCATGACTGTATGTTGTTTTATACGTGTAATCTATGCTTATAGTGGTAAAAAAACTTGTATTCTCTATATCTCGTTACTTTTTTATGGCTTTATGCTCTATATTGCAATTTGTCATATGAATGAAGTAGTCAAAACTTCTGGTAAAAATGAAGTTATGTGCTAAGGTATGATGAAATAATATTAATAGATTGACATTGTATAAGTATTGTTATATGACATTCATTGAATGTATTACTTAAAACAATTTAAAAAGTATTACATTATAGTATCACCACTATGCGGGAGGTTGACATATGTAACTCTCCTTCTTTGGGAGGAAATTATTATCAAAAATAACTGCCTGGTGACATAAATTTTAACTGGAGCGCTCAACATGTGCATTGTTTAAACTTTCAACATTTTCAAGATTTCAAAGCAGATTTGAATAGCAAATATAAGTTCTCAGTAGTTCATCTTTTCACTGGTAGTTGAATAAATACCAAATATATTTTTATACCTTAGTCTTCATTTTTTTTTCATAAATCAAGCATTTTAATTTTAATTTCATTACCACCAATATCGCCAAAATACCAATGTCTTCGAAAAATAGAGATCTGACACTTAGTAAAAAAAATAGTTGTTTTATTTATTTATTTATTTATATTATTTATTTATTTATTTATTTATTTGTTTGTTTTAAATTTAAATACGTTGTAGAAATTAGGCGAGGTGATTTTTATTTTTTAAAAACTCGCATTCACCGTCAAAATCGAAATAACATGAAAATTTAAGGAAATTTTATTTACGGCATTGTGTATAATTTCTGCCTTCTATATTTCCTGCTTTCATTAGAAGATCGAAAGACAATTTCAAATTTAAATTGAAAACAAAAATAAATAAATAAATAAATAAATTACTAGTAAATCATCCTTACCTTTAAAGCGTTTAACGAATTATGATGTCATAATGTCAAATTTGTCGCTGTTATTTATATTTTGAAACAAAAAGGAGCATTGATTTGATAATCCATAACTATTTGATTATTTTAAAAGAAAAACACGTTGTAGTTGGTGCACATAAAAATCCATTCATCGTAAATTTACATGTTGATTGAAATAATAACGTACCATGAAATTGTGTAGAATGCGTTTTTATCGATAGACAGAAACAACTGCCTACAGCTAAAATTTCGATTGCTTTTATTTAACAAATGGAATTATATCTTTTAAAAATGAGAGACTATTTTTACTTGATATTTATCGGTCATTTGATATAATTGTTTTAAAATAATAAATTATATCATTTACGAAGTGAACATAGGATGATTATTGCAACAGGTGGCAAATTTATTATTCATTTATAGATTTCAAAAGTGCTTTTGTTAGTGTTAATTGATCTCTATGATTGTGCAAATTATCAAAATACAACTTAAATGGTAAATGTTTAAAGGTTATACAAAATATTACTTTTGTATTAAATCGAGAGTTTCAGAAAATAATGCTCAAAGTGAATATTTTCAATGTAATATTGGTGTGCGTCAAGGTGAAAACTTATCGCCATTATTGTTCTCCACATTTTTGAACGACTTTGAAGAATTTTTACAATTACACAATGTACAAGGTGTTACTTTGAGGGATAAAACAGCTGCAAACAGTCTAACTACATATTTAAAACATTTATTGTTATTATATGATTATATAATAATAATAACAATATATATATATATATATATATATATATATATATATATATATATATATATATATATATATATATATATATATATATATATTGAAATTGATTTTTTATACATGTATATTGTAACAAATGGAAATTGAATGTAAATATACAGAAGCCAAAACTAATGATAAAATTATTTTCTTAAGGTAGACAGAATGATTTTTCTTTTAAGTTTGATGGTGCTGATTTAGATATTGTAAATGAATTCAAAGACCTAGGTATACTATTTTCAAGACATTGTACTTTTAACAAAACTGTCATATATCACCTTTTGAATTTAATCTTATTTATGTCATATACCACTTTTTGAATGTATTTTTATGATTAAATTCAAAAAGTGGTATATTACAAAACTTAAAAAAATATCTTGCTAAAAAAGCTATGTATAATGTACTTAAAAAGGCCAAACATTTTAACTTAACAGTCACATGTATATGTCAATTGGATCTATTTAATAAGATGGTTTTACCAATTTTGTTATATGGATCCAAAGTTTGGGGATTTGGAACCTAACTTTTATTGAACAAGTATACTTGATTTTTTTTAACTTATGTTACAATTAAAAAAGTCAACTTCAAGTCTTATTCTATACAGCGAATAAGTCCGCTACCCCTTAGAAATCATTATAATAAAGACAAGACCTATCAGCCCGCTGGTCAAATGTTTTAACTTTAAAAGAATATAAATACAGTTGTAGTATGTATACTATTTTATATAACAAGTTTTTAAATGATAACTGTGACAATCCTGAAGGGTTAAAAGATTTAACATCTTTTTTTATAACACATAATTAAGTAATATATGGGATTCACAATCTTTTCCAAACAAGGAATGGTTAGTTAGCTGTGTTAAACAAATATATAAATTTTAGTTTCTACAGGAGTAGCATTTTTCAAGGGTTTTCTTGGATTTAAGTTACAAAACTATTTTAGTCAATATTCCATTTAATAATGTTGTACAATTATCTATGTTTAGAAATTCAAACCATAAACTATCGATGGAAACAGGTAGATGGTCGGATATCACTGACAGGACCAATAGAAAATGTACACTTTGTGTACCAGATGTTGAGGATGAATTTCATTGTGTTTCAATATGTAAAACTTTAATCTCATAGAAAATAATACATAGAAAAAACAATTTTCATTGGTGCAAATGAATCCAATTAAATAATTTATTCTCTAGTGATGATATATCGACGTTTAACAGGTTATGTAATTTGATAAGTCTCTTGTCAGTCCTCCAGGTTAGCTCTTTATCAACGTATGTATTGTAATTTTTTATATGTAAATATTGTATATATTCTCTATACCGTAACACAGGTACTTGGGGACAGGTAACGCGCCCCCCCCCCCCTCACTCTTCCCGGGTATTTGTTTTCTGGACAATTAATAAAATTATCTCGACTTTTGTACTTTTAAATATTTCCTGATGATGTATCAACTATAATACAACACTTTTTACTCCAGTACGATCCGTTTGAAGAAAGTAAAAAAAATCGACCATATCACATCACGGTCTTTTTTATGATGTGATATGGTTGTTTTTTTTTTTTTTTTTTTTTTTTTTTTTTTTTTTTTTTTTTTTTTGACTTTCTTAAAACGGATCTTACTCGGGTAAAAAGTGTTGTATTAAAGTTGATACATCATCAGGAAATATTTAAAAGTAAAAAAGTCGAGATAATTTTATTAATTGTCCAGAAAACAAATACCCGGGAAGAGTGGGGGGGGGGGGCGTTAACTGTCCCCAAGTACCTGTGGCTATTATTCGTTGAGCGGTACTTAATTCACGCAGCGATGAAGGCCCCATCTTGGTTGAAGATGAATTATAAAAGAGAAACCTGAAATACGATTATGAGCATTTTTGGCTATACCAATATATATATATCTGAAAAATTGTCGACCGAAACCATAGACAACCACGCAACCCTCCCTCTTGAATCCGCCAATGAAAATTTACTATCATTTTTGAAAAATTTGAAAAAAAGAGAGAAAGAGAGAAAATTTGGCCAAGGGGTCCCAAGAAATATATAAAAACTCAATTTTTAACGGGGGTTCCGCACCTCATTTACCCAACCGTCGGAGAGCTCTGTCCTGTACTCCGGGGACTAGTGAGGGCTTTTAGCGGCCCACAAACAACTAACCGCTTGCGCTTCGGCTTAATTTTTAAGTCTCAGACGTTTGCAATATCTCCTGATAATTTTTTATCACCATCTTTCATAAAATTTTGGATCCGCCCCTGATTTTTGATTAAGTTTGTTTCGTGTTAGTTTCACTGATTCGTGTCTACTTCTAGTTAGTTAGTTAGTTCTTTATTTCTCATAAATTGTACAATTTACAATATAGAGAACATATAATACATTATATTATACAAATTACATAAGCATACGTGAGTTATACATAAATAAACATATAATTTAACCAGGAGGACTGACTCTCTCATTGATAATACTAATAAATTTGCATAAATTGTTTAATACAGACATCTTTTTTGAAGAAAATAAGTCATAAAATTTCACAATATTTGGATTTTTAGAGAATAAAATAGGAATATATTTATTTCGTTCACTAGTTAAAGAAGTACATTTGAATATATAATGGTATTCATCCCCAATTTCATCCTGACATAAATTACAGTCTTTCATTCCTATCTATATTTTGCCAACGTCCATTTTCAATTGGTAACCTATGGTTGCTTGTCCTAAATTTGCTTAAAATAATTTTATTTTTCTTACAGAGATTTGATCTTAAATAATATTGGAGTTGAAAATCATTAGTAAATAATCTATAAGATATGCCTTTGGAAGAATTATTACAATCACTACTCCATTTCTGTTGGAATTGATCACATAACTTCAATTTAACAGACTTAACTAACCACTTTTTATTAAAATTTTGACAATGTAAAATATTACTCATACCACATTCATCTAAAATTGACTTAACTTTCATAAACCATCCAAAATTTATACCTTTTAAAAATTTGTTATATAGCATATTATAAATCAAGAATGAATATTTTGTTTGTTTACCAGTAACAATATTTGCCCAAAAGCCTATAATTCTTGTTTTTACATATACACTGATAGGATACCTTGCTAATTCACCATAAACAATAAAATTTGGTGTTGACTTTTTAACATTTAAAATTAATTTACAAAATTTAAGATGGACTCTTTCTAGAATATCACAGTTGCTGAAACCCCATATTTCACACCCGTATAATAAAATTGGCATAACCATCTTATCAAACAAATCTAGTTGACAATCAATAGACAAATTATATAATCTTGACCTTTTAATAACATTATACATAGCTGCAGTTGCTTTATTGATAAGCTGTTTTTTGGTATTTAGAAAAGAACCACTTCTGCTGAATACTACGCCTAGATATTTAAAGTCTTTTACAATCTCAAGTTCAGTTTCATCAATATAAAAATGTATATTTTGTAAATCCCTACCTTTTGAAAAAATAACAATTTTAGTTTTTGATGCATTAACATTCAGTTTCCAAAGTTTACAATAATCTGAAAAATAATTAAGTTGTCTTTGTAAATCTTCTTTGGTTTCTGCTAACAACACTGTATCATCTGCATAGAGCATTAAAAAAAACTTTACATATACACCAATTTCCTTTTCAAATTCATCTGCAACAGTTAATAAACCATCAACCTTGTTTGTATTTAAAAAATATTCGAGATCATTCATATATAAGGCAAATAAAAATGGTGACATGCTTTCCCCTTGTCTAACACCAATGTCACATTCAAAGTAGTCGGAAAAAGTATTATTTACAGAGATTTTAGATTTTGAACCATTATACATATTAACAATAAATTGGTAACATTTACCATTTATATTATTCTTTAAAAGTTTTTGCCATAACCCGTTCCTCCAGACTTTATCAAAAGCCGAGGAGAAGTCTATGAATGCACAAAATAATTTCTTTTTACTAAAACGTAAAATTTCAAATAAATTAAATAAAACAAAAATATTATCTAATGTTGAATAGTTTGGCCGAAAACCTGTCTGACTCTCGCAGAGAATTGTATATTCATCTGCGTATTTATATAACCTTGTACTTATAATAGTAGTAAAAAGTTTACCTAAACAGCTAAGTAAGGTAATCGGTCTGTAATTATGGATATCGTTAGCACTGCCTTTATTCTTAAAAATAGGCACAATATTACCGATTAACCATGCTTCAGGTATTATACCTGTGTTATAGACTAAATTAAACAGTCTGTTGTATAATGGCAACATAAGGTCTATAGAAGACACAATGTATTCATTAAAAATTCTATCATCACCAGCAGATTTATTGTTTTTCAGCTTTCTTACACACATAATTATTTCGTCATTTGTAATGGCTTCATTTAACATATTTATACCAGTATTATTAACATTATTATATACATCACTATCTACAGTAATATCTACATCATTATCTGCATTATCAGTATTGACAGATTTGAAATAATCGTAAAACTCCTTAACAGATATACTACATTTACTTGATCTACTAGATTTATTTAATAATTTCCAATATTGTTTTGGATCTGTATCTTTCATGTTTTTAAACCGTTTCTGTAATTTTTTGCGATAGTTACGCATACTACTGTCTAACACCTGTTTATATTTTGTCTCTGCATGTAACATTTCCTGTTTAAATATATTAGACTTGTACTTCTTGTACATACGTTGTGATTTGCGAAAAACTTTACGTGCTTTGACACAATTACTATCAAACCATTCTTTATTATTTGACTTTTCATTTATAAAAAAATTACTAGGACGAGTACCAAATGTAATATTAGCTGCGTCAAGCATCAGCTCTGTAATCTTAGTAAAAATACCGTCAACAAAAAATTTATCTACATTTCCTATTTCACTTTCTTGGATTAAGTCAAAAATATAATTTAATTTACATTGGTCAAAATTTTGACAAAATTCGACTGATTTATCAGCATCCCATGGTTTAATAACAACAGAATTTTCAGAGTCTGTGTGTTCAACAGCATTTTGACTTATTACATTTCTCTTAAAAACCAATTCACACTGTAAAGTACAATGTATATCAGAAAACAGTTTACTGAAATTTAAAATAGAAAAGTTTTTTACAACACTTAAAAAATCAGTTGTGGCAATGAAATAATCAATCACAGTTGATTTACTGGTGGTATAATTACCGATACCACTATCATTACCAACTCGTCCATTCAAAATCACCAAATTGTTACATTTACAGAAATCAAGTAACAAATTTCCATAATTATTCTTAACACTATCTTTGTTAACCCTATTACATGGAATGTTCATTTGAGAAAGTTTATTAGCTACACTATTTTCATCTAAACTTTCAATATCAAAATCAGAATCTGGAATCACATCGTGACTCTCAGACACTCTACTATTGAAGTCACCTAATAAACAGATACATTCATGTTTACTGGCAAAATTCAAATATTCTAGTTCTATTTCACTAAAGGCGTCTGTCGTGCTATATTTTGAACCTTCCGGCGGTATGTAAACAATACCAAAAACTATATCGTGTTTATACTGAAACGCATTACCCCGTAACAAGAACCATAGCACATAATTACTTTCTGTTCGTACAGGCACGATAAAGTCCGAGAGACTCTTTTTGAATCCGAGTATTATACCTCCAGATTTATGGTTTGATAACTTTTGTCTGTTTTTCTGAATGAATTCAAAATCAGTTAATTCTATATTATCACAGTCATCTACTTCTACCAGTTAACGACCACCTTCAACATGCTGAAGTTTATGTCGTTGTGGTGCACGCGCACTGTGACATTAACATAATTTTACTAGTACCCGGTTGGCGGTTAACCTGTTTTGTATTCTTGTATGCTTTTTAATTTTTGGCTTAATTTTTATATATTGCAATGAATCAAAAACTCTATTCCCACTTTATTTGTTCAAAATTAATGATTATTAATCTATCCGGAATAGATATAGTTCCGTTTCATTTTTCTTTTTACTAACTTATGTCACTTCCGCTTCCTTTCTAATTTTTACGTGAGGCAAAAATGGTATGAATTGATAATTGAAAAATAAAATCTTTAATCATCGTACTTATACTGTACACATAACAAACAAAGACCAATATGAATGATCTTTTGGAATAATACTTTATCATTTTTGTCAGATTTAAAATATAGACCCCTTAGAAAATTTATTTTAACGGTCTAATCGAGAGGTACCTCCTGGTATTTTGTGCATTATATTAGATGAAAGTTGATCTTCATTTTCATAGTTGTTGAATTATGTATGTGTTATTTTTAATACAGATTAAAATGCAATTTAATAGATCTACTTTGCTCCCGTTTATGAAAACCATTGTTGAAAGAGGTCATCTTAAATTCTAAACGGTTACATCCTGTATTCTATACGGTGTGCCAGGTTATCATATCCTTCATTACCTGTAAAGTCGCACGCATTTTTAATGTAAATCATCCTTACACACTAAGTTTTCGAAAACATACGCGTTTTCAAACTCTAGAAAATAAAAACGACGACACATATTGACTGCACTTTCGGTGTCTTTCAAATGTGTGTGTTAATTCAAATGCATGTATTCCTGATATCTGTGATTTTAAACAAAATTTATTGGACTAGACTAGTTTAAGTAATTGTCAGTTGAGTTAATAGCTTTTTTTAAACTCATTTTTTCATCTAGCAAGAGGCTCTACCATTAAACAATAGTTTTCCACTTCTATTATTTCACCAGTCAGTTTACAGACAAGAACTTGATGTTTGTTATTTGACTTGTAAACTGTTTCATCATGTCGGAACAGTCTCTTTAGAAGTTGATGTCTGCTCAGAACTCGACTATAGTTAAACGGCAATTGTCAGTTGCTGTTTGTGATCTGATTGGTTAAAAATAAAGATGTAAAATTATTGTTTAATTAAAGAGTCTTTTGCTTAAAGAAAAGAAACATTCAGTTATGACTATTGTTCAAATTGGCTACATCCATCCTAATTATGTAGTACTGACTTTTTTTTCAAACAACCTAGCATGGAAGATCTCTGTCACTGCATGATGTAACTGGTGGTATAACATTGGTTCAAAACTATTACTGAACATGGGTTGGAATCGGTTGCTTGTCAGCCATGTCAGTCTGAGATCTGTATTATTATATAATATGAGGCTGTGTAAATTAGATGAGAAATAGTAAAACTCATATTCTTCAAGATATTTGGCAATTTCTTCCCATTTATATCTTCATTATTAAAAGTGAAATAAAAGAATTGAGATGTGAAATGTGGTAGTGTTTCTTTAGGGGGGTAGCTAGCATATCTACAGGAACATGTAGACCATAAAGTTAAACATTAATTGTTTCATCATGTGTTGAGATCCATTTTTACATACTCTTCAATCTTCATTATTAGTTGAACTATGACATTTTAATAAGTGATCTTATCAAGTATTTCAAAATTGATTCAATTTAGACTAACAAAATATTGTTCCTAAATGATAAAAATAAAACCCATATCTATCTCTTGTATAAAATAAAGTCCTTATTTTATAAAATTTATATTTAAGGCCAAGAGAACCAAGAAGGTTGGAATTGTTGGTAAATATGGTACTCGTTATGGTGCCTCACTAAGAAAAACTGTCAAAAGAATGGAAATAACCCAGCATTCTAAGTACACATGCCAGTTTTGTGGAAAGGTAAGTTTTGATGTTTTGTGAAAGATTCCAAACACTCATTGAATTTATGATTTTTAAGATTGGAAATTTTGTATAATAGACATAGGTAAATCACTTTTCCAATGTGCAAGAAATTTGCAAGGATTGCCACTAAAACTGAACACGGAATGTCAAAATTGGAAATTTTACAAAACGCATACATGTAAAGATGCTTTAGTACTAGTGACATACTGATATTAACAATCTAAGGGAAAGCGGTCATGATGGAGGCCAACAAATTTGAGAAAAAGTTGAAAGCAATTTGAAGTTTAGGAAAAACTACTCGGCAATAGCCTTTATACAACCAAAACTATAAATAACAAAATCTAGCCTACAGAACAAAAAAGGTTAACATGTACAGTGGATCTCCTTGTCAAAAATTTCTGCCAAATACAGGTACCAGTAGTTTGACATGCACATTTAAAAATGATAAAAATTTTCCAGTTTGTCCATACAGTTCCTGAACATATTACATTATTATATTGAATATAGTTATTTTGCACAGAAAAAAAAATCTGATAATATCACAATATGGCATCTTTGAAATGCGGATCCTGATTTTTGTGAGTCTTCATAATTATATTGCTATATTTCAGAACTTAAATTTTCCCAATCTTTTAAGGTAGAATCTAGTACTAGTATTTAAAAAATGTTACAAATTAATGGCTATATTTGGAACATTGATAAAAAAGAACATTTTTTAAAATAATTTATTTTTCCTTAATCTGTGTTTTAAGTACAAACAATAATGATTTAATGTAATGTTTCTTAGGAAAATTATCTTTTTTTTTTTCTTTTTTTTTTTTGTATAAAGATTAATGATTAAAATTAATGTTTTTAGGATGCCATGAAACGTAAAGCTGTTGGTATCTGGGCATGTAGACGATGCAGAAAAGTCGTAGCTGGAGGTGCATGGACATACAGGTAACTGATGGCTAAATAACTAATAGAAACACAAAATTATTCGGTCTGTCCCTAAACAGTTGCCTGATTACTCTTCTTTTGGATGAGACCTTAAATTTTGACTCTTGTGCACTTGCTGCAAATTATACTTTTGTGACATCAGATAATATGTCATAGAAGGCTTGGCACACTGCTCATTGCCACGAACTCATTGCAAAGGTATGAATTTTGCATTTTCACCCATAAGTGGAGACAACTTGATATACATGTAAGTATAATCGTGAATAGAATGTGAATTGCATCCATTTTATTGTCATTTGAAGCACTGGTGGACCAAGTTGCCAAGCTTGGCTGGTTGGTTATTTAAAAGTCTTGGTAATCTTTTATCTATTCCCGACAGGAGTAAGGTTATATATTTCTTGAAATTCATATATATATATATATATATATATATATATATATATATATATATATATATATATATATATGGAAATGTGCAAGTGTATTTCATTGTTTCCTTGTACTAATGTGCATTTGACAACTCCAACATTCTACTTCGATGTCAGTATGCTGCAGACAAAAACACCACTATCTAGCTTCATTATCCCTACATACGGTGAGCTTGCTCCTTAATTGGGAGGGCGAGGGTTCAAACCCAACCAGGTCTAACCCAAGATTTGAAAGTGGAAAGTGACTGCTTTCGCCAAGCACTTGGCATTACGAAATGAAAGTCATGGTTCTTTGGATGGGAATTTAAAATAAACGATGTCCTGTGTCATTGTAGGCATGGCATGATAAAGAAAACTGCTGTATAATGCCATCAGCGCAACGCACAGGCAAATGTTCTGCACTTTCGCCAATAGCTGGCGACATCTCGATATAAGTGAAACATTCTTGACTGGGACGTTAAACACCATTACTCAACTCCTACATCCAGTGAACAATTCAGTGCTTTATACAGAGTGCCAAGCAAGGAAGAGTACATCTCAAAATTAGTCTTGTAAATGACACAGCAGAGGTTCGAACCTATTGTCTGTAACTCAAGAGGCAGTGATTTTGCTATGGTTTTTAAAAACTACCTTCCACCTTTCAGATTGGGAAAATTTGGACCTTTTTTATGTCACATATTACGCTTATAATTTTGAAATTCATTGCAACGATTTTATATTGTGACAATATCTAACATTTTTTGTCTGTTAGAACAGTTTTGGACAACTGGATTTAACTTAAACTATGTGTCACTGTTGCCTTTTGGTAAATTTTAGTTGTCAAATTTGGAAATTTAAGTCTTATTTCTCAAGGGGAAACTACCTTTATTCAGTAGGTAATTTTAGGCAAACAAAACCACTGGAGGTGGACACTAACTCTGAGCCTCTTAGGTGGCAAGTTGCCAAGACATTTGCCTTAAAACTTGCTGTGTGTTCAACCCTGTCAATTATGTGAGAAATGGATTTCCCCTGCCATGTGCACCAATTGGTTTGCTCCACATTATTTGACCTGTATATGATGTGCCATACGTTGTATTATGGGTCACAAAGTTTATAAGCTCGTTTTTGTTTTACTGTACTATTTTAATCAAAGTTGATTTATAATGTAGCAAATTAAAATTTCAAATTATGTCTCTGTCTATTTTTGCTGACATTAAGTTCACTGTTAAATGGTGCCCAGACAATGGAAAGTGGTTGATTCTTATTTTTTATTGAATTATACATGTATTTTAATTGAATACTGTATATGAATAGAGAAAATATTTGTCACCAGTAAATTTAAAACTACCATAATATATTAAATCTTGTTTAAGTCTTGTAAGAATTGTTTTTATTGTATATTTACAGTACAAATGCAGCAGTTACAGTAAGAAGTGCAGTCCGACGTCTTAGAGAAATGAAAGAATCTTAAATGTAACATGCTGTGTAAATAAATTATTTAAAAAAAAAAACGAACTCCTTATCTGTTAACCACATTTGAAAAGGTTTACTTTGCAATGCTAGAGCTCAGGGAGTTTTTAGACAGTTCTAGTTTCTTTATCTCGTACAATATATGGCAATGTATTATTTCCCTACCATACTTATTACCACTGCAGTAGCTCAGTTGGTAGAGTGCTCGCTCCGTAAGTGGGATGTCATGGGTTCAAACCCCGACCGGGTCTGACCAAAGACTTGAAAGTGGGTAGTGACTGTTCTTTCACCAAGCACTCGGCATTACGAATTGAAAGCCATGGTTCTTTCAGATGGGAACTTTATTTAAAATAAACGAGGTCCCGTGTCACAGTAGGCATGGCATGATAAAGAACCCTGCTGTATAATACCATCAGCGCAATGCACAGGCAAAATTTCTGCACCTTTGCCTATAGCCTGGATGTCTTGATATAAGTGAAATATTCTTGACTGGGACGTTAAACACCATCACTCAACTCCTACCATACTAATTGTGCAGATTCATATTTAAAAATACAGAGGATACAAAGTAAGCCAAAGTTAAAGTTTTGTATTGTCTAATAATGAGGTCATGTCATGACCACACATGTAGCTGTACCCATAGAAAAAATAAATTTTGATTTTCATTTGGTGATTTTTAATCAAATTCTTAACATGTAGTTCTGCAACAAGTAGATTTGACCAAATTAGGCCATTGAAAGTGGATGGATTGTGCCACTCAACGACTGCTATAACTGCCTCATTTAAATTTATTGCAACTTAACTATTTTGGTGATGATGACAGCTACCTTGTGGGGAAAAAAAAAAAAAAGATTCAGTAGAATGTGTTGTGTCATTTTCTGTTTAATATGTCACATTCCTGGTTACTTTGAAGTGCATGTATCTCAACTGTAAACTGATGGTACTAGTATATTTTGTTGTAATTGATTGGATTTAAGTAATGGTGTTTTAAGACTCCAGTCAAGAATCTTTCACTGTATCAAGGTGGTTAGTCCGGGAAGCCAGAACGCTGGGGGAGAAAACCAAACTTAGACAAGTGAACCTACAAACTTTCTCATACTAGAATCAGCGGGATTCAAACCTAGATGCAGAAGTCCTGTGTCCTGGAAAAAAAGCTTTGTAGACCACTAGGCAACCAATATTTCTGTTTCAATGTTCTTGATGCATAATTCTACTTACCTCTTAATGCGATTGAATGTTCTCAAAGGCAAGATGCTGTGATCTGTTGCTTCTGATCATTCTACCATCAAGGCCCTTTGTAAAGTATGCTGTACTTAACCACAACAGACATTAATTACTTCAATGTGTTTAATGATTTTAAAATATGTAAATATGATAAATTTTGATGTAACAAAGTGTACAATATGTAATCTAAAACCAAATCTTCACAGGAAAATTATACAAAAAAACTTATATGAATAAAGTTGCAACAAAAACATAAAATTTTTCACAGGCTAATGGAATTCCCCCAGTGTACCATGTGATACCTCATAACGTTTGTGAGGGACACTTATTTCTATTGACAATGGAATCGCATAAAATGACGTTTTTTCATAATAAAGACGTTTTTCAGGAATATTTGACATAAACATTATCCATTTCACTCCACACAAACATTAAGAGGTATTGATCACGTGGTATACTGGCGAGTTCTATTATTCAACAAGCATTCTTTAGTTGAATAAACTAAAAAAAATCTTAAGTATAAAAATCTTCACAGCCTATATTATTCATCAAGCACTTTAGATGAATACAGTAAAAAAAAATCTTAATAAAGGATAAAAATTTACACAGAACAAATCCACAAGGACTATTTAGTTTTCACAACTTAACTATTCATGAAAACTATTCATGAAGAACTCGTTAGTTGAATAAAGGAAAATAAAAATTTCACAAGATGAATGGTTGATGATATAAAACATTAACGATTAATCAAATGTGTATTCAGACATGATTACAAATTGTTCTTAACACAATGTTTCCAGATACATGAAATTCTAGTGTAAAAGTATTTCAGTTCAATTCTGCCCTGGCAGGCAGGTGTTTGTCCATGTTTTAGTGACATAAAGTAACTAAATACTAGTATATGTACCCTGCCCATCCCCCACCCGCTTTATCAACGCAAGATCATCTTAATTTCATCTACAGCATGACTGATGAAGTCATTCTATTACTACTGCAATAAAAAAGTAATTTTTTAAAAACTGTCTCAGTATGGCAGTGACAATACTGGATAGAAATTAAGCTCTCGCTTTAAGTGCAGCCACAAATGACTGAAAATTGTTGGTGCACTTAAAACAATAATTCACTCACTTTTAGTTAAAAAATACAATCTGAAAAAGTTACATCTAAAATCAATTCTTTTGATGAAATGTATGATGTCACAATTTATACACAATTTTTTTTATTGACATCGGTGTGAATCATGTACAGTATCCCAATGATTTTTTATCCTCTGTTTAAAGTCCACCAATCTAAGTAACAAATATTCAAACATTTGGTCTCCAAAACCAAGTATTTTTCTATAGAGACATCTGTATTTTATAGGAGATTGTTTATTTTTCTTCTTTCTTTGAGAATTTTTTTCTTCTTCTTTCTTGGTCGTTTTTTTTTTTGTTTTTTTTTTTGTTTTTTACATTTTACTCCAACTTGGTTTACAAGCTTACCATGAAATTAGGACACTTAAATTTCTACAGAAAATTTTGGAAAATGTTTTTATCTAAAATTACATGTCACAGTAAATTTTTTTTTATAAAAAATGTCAACTTTTTCAACTTCAAATCCGGTGGAAATACTTGTTTTGTACGAATATCAAAGAGTAACTTGTGCATGATGAGGTATACTAGTTAAACCCATTCTGCTGAAGTTGGTTTTAAAAATCATTGTACAAATAATATGATTCTAGCCATGAATAGCTGCAATAATGCTGATGCGACTTTAAACAAAAACTAACTCACAATATGATAAATAAAGTGACCTATGACATCATCAGAAGACTAATTCTACTTTCAAATAGTTTTTCGTAGATTTGACTTCCTATATAAGATTGATCTGTCTACTGACTACTTGTTTAGATGTTCCTTTTGTGGTCTTTATATACAGGTTTTTTTTTATCCTGGCCCAATTAACAAAGATTTCTTAAGATTTTCCTGCACTTAAATTTGACAAATTTTGACAACCTCTTAAAGTACGACAGATAATTAACAAATATTTATATATACTTAAAAGTAATTTTAAAAGAACACCTTGAATTAAAAACTATGTCAGTCCTAAAAATTCAAATTTAAGATAAAAATAATTTTAGTGAAGGAATGATGGTGAAACTAAGGTCTAATGAAGGAGAATTCAAGATAAGCTTTAAAACAACATAACACTGATCATCATCTGTCCAACCAATGTAACCTCTATCTTGATGACAGAAACTTAATAAATGTCATTAAGTCAAGATTATTTCACCAGGAACTTTTACGAATCTTTGTCGTATTCATAATCTGAATACTTAGTGGCTTTCTTGTTTAGAATGGCATCATAAACATACATCTCCACCACAATCGGAAGCTAAAAATACAATAACAAATCAATCAATCAATAAATGATACTGATATAAAGAAAAAAAATGAATAAATAAATTTTTAAAAAGTACTGGTACTGGTAATAGTGTATTAAAGTCCATATTAACAGTAGTGCTAATTTACATTAAATACTGCTAAAATACATTTTTTTACTTATAGTCTGTTTCTCAAAAGTTGTTTTGCGCCAATTTAAATCCACGCAAATTAGTTGAAAATGTAAATTGCGCTACAATATGTACATGCCTAAATTAGTATGCTTACAGTAAAAAATTCTTAAATTAAAATATATTCACTTGGCGCAATGAAAATAAGCACATAAATGTATTTGAAACAAAGTTGTAAAAGGCTGCTTGTAGACATTGGGGAAAAAAAAGGAAAATAAAGGTGAAGGGTGTAGGGATAATGAGGAAGAAAAAAAAGGCTGGCACACTTATAAAGAGAAGTGAGGGAGATATGGTTGATGGAAAAGATAAAGGGAATGCAATGAAAGCTGATGGTAAGTGGCTAGATACAGAGTTCAAGGAATAGGTTGGGAGTTGGGGAAGTTGGTTTGAGTTTAGAAAAAAAGATTTTTTTCACGGTATATGATATGTACTTTCATGTACATAATATTAGGACAAATAGAGGTTACGATTTGGAAGCAGATTGAAAAGATAAAGACCCTAATGTTAATCTGTGATGAACTAGGAAGTACAAAGGAGCTAAGCTATTCTGATAGTTTTCGTTTTGCAATTCTTTTTTCTATATATAGTTGCCATGTACAAAGGAGATATGTCCATCTTTTGACAGTTTTGTCCCATTTTTTTTTTTCAATTTATAGTAAACGTTGACATCTTGGATTTCATTTTGGTTATACTGGGTACAAATTTTTATATTATCAATTATCAGTAACAGATTATTTGAATTTGCCAAGTGCCAAGAATAGAAAATTTATGGAGCCATAAACACATAAGATCATACTTTTCTACATGCAGTTTGAAAATAATATAATAGGTTCTTACCCCTTTCTTAATTGCTGTACAGCATTTATTAGTTTTAATGCTGAATTCATCAGGACTTGCAACTAAAATATTGAATGCAGCTGCTGTGCCTGGTGTGAAAAAAAACATGTTAATTCATAAACAAATACTTTCTGTATACATGTATGTAAGAACCATTTAAACTGATTCAATGCTTAATAAATACATAATATGTTGCATAAGTCTTTTAACATGTAGGCATGTAGGAATGGTCAGCAAAGAGGGAGTTTAAAGTTTAGAAGCTGACCGTGTCTAGAACAGGGCTATAAAAATTGAAAGCAATTGTTCTTTCACCAAGTATACAGCATTTACAAATGTAGGTCAAGGGTACTTCCAACTTATAAGCCAATTGCACACACATAACAGAGGATGTTAAAAAAACACTCACTGCTCTTGGCTTTATGTGCAATGTAAATAATTCAATATCAGAAATGTATCTATAGCTGGCAACATCTGAATATTATAAATGTTAATATCATTTTGAACCCAATTTTCCTTACTGACTTTATCGAAGACTTTAACATTACCTTGTGTTCCTCCATGTTTTTTTATTAACTTCATCATTTCCGCTTGAGTGAAGGAGAATGTTCCTGTAAACTGGAAACTATAACCGGAAAATACCCTAATTAAAGAAAATTGAGAAAATCAAATTTAACATAAAAAAATATGAAAAACTGTAAATGTTACGTTAATATATTAATGCACTTTTCAATAGAAACTAGAGCTGTCTCTAGAGGAGATTAATACCTCCCCTCATCTGCAGACCAGCCATCAGCAGACTGCCATCTGAATTTTGTGACAAACAAACTCTATAAATGCAAGCATTTCTTGAAACACATTCAAAGAAAAAAAAATTGTGTTTAAAAAAACCTTAAGTAATTTAATTTTAAGCCTCAGAAACTACATATGAAAAATGTGTTGCCAATTTTTATCCAAAATTCGTGAAATTAAGAAACTGCATGCTTACAACACCATAGATAGTAAATATCAAATCAGATTTGCCTATGAGCTTTGCTTTTTTAAAAAAGAATTTTTTAATGATAGTTTTTTATCAAATGCTAACTTAGAGACATGAGTTGAGTTGAGTAATAGTGTTTAATGTCCCAGTCAAGAATATTTCACTTATATCAAGTCGTCACCAGCTAAAGGCAAAAGTGCAGTAATTTTGCATGTGCGTTGCGCTGATGGCATTATACAGCAGGGTTCTTTATCATGCCATGCCTACAGTGACATGGGACCTCGTTTATTTTAAGTTTCCATCTGAAAGAACCACGACTTTCATTTCGTAATGCTGAGAGCTTGGCAAAAGAACAGTCACTAGCCACGTTCAAGTCTTGGGTCAGACCTGGTGGGGGTTTGATCCCACGACCTTCCACTTACGGAGCGAGCACTCTATCAACTGAGCTACTGCAGCGGTTTTAGAAACCTAAGCATTTGGTCTGATTAAAAATAGTGTTTAAAAATAATTTAAAAATTACTGACCTGTTAAGAGTTTAGCAGTGACATGCTTTATTCATGAAATTTATCATTATGACCTTTGATCTCTTGCCTCTATTATTTTGCAATTCTTATTGGCACAATAGATCCATTGCCTATTTGCTCATATGAGAAAGATGTCTTTAAACATAAGGAAAAGAAAGATTTTAATGGTACTACAGGTACAACTAACAGCTTTAAACATCTCTTTACAATTGTTAACATATTTTCAATACTTAATATGAAGCTTTAGCTTAAGTTTTTTGGATGGTGGATGGGAAAATTATAAATTACACTTCTTTTTCTATTTAATGATTTTCAGTACTTACTGAAAAGCTTTGGCATTCTGTGCCTGTAATAATTTTCAGTACTTACTTGGAAGCTTTGGCATTTTTTGTGCCTGTAATGATTTTCAGTACTTACTTGGAAGCTTTGGCATTTTTTGTGCCTGTAATGATTTTCAGTACTTACTTGGAAGCTTTGGCATTTTTTGTGCCTGTAATGATTTTCAGTACTTACTTGGAAGCTTTGGCATTTTTTGTGCCTGTAATGATTTTCAGTTCTTATTTGGAAGCTTTGGCATTTTTTGTGCCTGTAATGATTTTCAGTACTTACTTGGAAGCTTTGGCATTTTTTGTGCCTGTAATGATTTTCAGTACTTACTTGGAAGCTTTGGCATTTTTTGTGCCTGTAATGATTTTCAGTACTTACCTGGAAGCTTTGGCATTCTGTGCCTGTAATGATTTTCAGTACTTACTTGGAAGCTTTGGCATTTTTTGTGCCTGTAATGATTTTCAGTACTTACCTGGAAGCTTTGGCATTCTGTGCCTGTAATGATTTTCAGTACTTACTTGGAAGCTTTGGCTTTTTTTGTGCCTATAATGATTTTCAGTACTTACTTGGAAGCTTTGGCATTTTTTGTGCCTATAATGATTTTCAGTACTTACTTAGAAGCTTTAGTGTTCTGTGCCTGTAATGATTTATTCTGTAATGAAGTCGTGTCAAAATATTTCTCTAATGATTTCATGTCACGCTAAAATATAAAATCAAATATTTAAATGTGCAATATTTTTTCTATAAAACTCTAGTTTTAAACCAAATATAATTATATATAAGCTATAATTAAAATTGATCACTCAACCTGTAATTTTTTTCTTTATGCACCCACATGTACATGTGACATAAATTGCTAATAGCTGATGTCCTCAGCAAAATACAAACATTTAGGGTCAAGCAAGCGAAAAATACAAAACTTGATTTAGTTCTTTTTTTATTTGTTACATACACAGTGACTCTGAAAGTGATGAGCCTTTTTTCACCAAGTGATATTTTCTTCTTTGTCTGTAATTCTCACCATCCCAACCCACCAACTTGAGAAGATTCTAGTGTAAGAAAGTATATTTCAGGCACTCTGTTTTCCTCCACAATTCCAGACCTGTCTGCCTTGATAAATCAAATCAAACTAATAATCAAATCAACTTGGATCTTTGTGTGCAATGTTCTTCTTATTTAATGGAATAAAATGAAAACGTTCTTGTTTTAGATGTTCAGGCTTTTACCTCAATATTTTTTCCTGGTATTGTCAAGGTAACCCTGAAGACCAGTTGAATCATGTACTTAAGGTCACTGGAGTTAAAAAAGTAATACACGTACACACTTGCACACCTCAAACACAAAAAATGGTTCTTAGATTAATTAATCCATAGGGAATAACAACCTCGCTCTCATGATAAATAGGTGAAAAATTGCTGATGTGACTTTAAATAACATTAGGACAACAAAAACAACATGTGTCAACACCAACAACATGTGTCAACAACAACAACAATGTGTCAATATCATCATCATCAACATCAACATGTGTCAACACCAAAAGCATGTGTCAACACCAACAACATGTGTCAACAACAACATGTGTCAACATCAACAACATGTGTCAACAACAAAAACAATGTGTCAACATCAACAACATGTTTCATCATTAACAACAACATTTGTCAACAACAACAACAACATGTGTTTACTTACTGGTACATCATATTTAAAATCTCCAGAAGCTGACGTCTTGTAATGTACAATGTATGATGGTAAAATATGATGAGAGTTAAATATAACCAGTTCTTTCCCATCTGGTGAGGTATGTGAATCAAACCCTGACATCAGAGCATGTCCATGTATTAGTTTTGTACACTTGTAAACTTTTCCACATAAAACCTGACAAAGAAGTAATTTTGTAGCACCCTGTATATAGGACATAGAATAGGCTGGAAATTCGCTAAAATAAACTCCTTTTCCATACCACCCTGTATCTGTACGATGCTTGAACCCTTTTTCACCTAAAATTATAAAATATGAATAACAAAAATCAAAATCCAAGATGGTTCTGAAAATGTTTAATGGAAACCATCTGGTTTTATTGAAATGTTCTTGTATCCCTAATGATTAAATTTTCCACAAATACAAGAACATCTCAGAATAAGCATTAGCAGGAGCTACAGGTAATTTCAAAATTTTGTACATTCACCTGGTACAAGTCATATTGTACCCGTTCAACTGATAAAAAATGTGAAATTTTCAAACTCTTAATAATCTTTTTACCCTTGGTTCATCATGGTGAATTGATTTTTAATGTCTACATTATGTATATACCGGTACTAAACATTGCAGAATATAAAGAAATTACGCCTTAGGACAAATACGTAAAATTGTCTTCTGGCAAACAAATAAATAGCAAAACAAGTTAATGTACATACAAGGTAAGGCCCTCAAGGACGTTTTTCTTTTCTTATTTTTTCAGGCAAAGAAATGTTCAAATACCACTTAAGAAAGGGCAATAAATTGTTACTTGTATAATCATAATTTTATTCAATTGAAATCTGCTTCAACAGCTGAAAACATCTAATGAATTCACTTTGTCCTCTGGTAAACAAAAACAATGAAGCACTTGAAACTTCTTCCTATTGAAAACAAGACAGAAGTTCAATCTTCAAGTAGAAGTACATGTAGTGCACTTACCCTTACACTCCCCCCCCAAAAAAAAAAAGAAAAAAAAAAAAAGAAAAAATTAAAAAAATTAAATAAAAAATTTAAAATTAAATGTTACAGGTGTAAAAAAAAAAAAAAAAAAAAAAATCAATGTATCAACAAATTCAATAAAAATTGGAAATCCACGACCATTAATATAATTAATTGTACATCTCTCTACCTGGACAATGGAATCCTTTCTCTGCTATAGGATTGATGTTCTCTTCTTTAGTTCCATGGAATGCTAACACAGGGTATGACATGTCTTCACCTTGATGTTTCTTCAAATCTTCTCGTGCTTCTCTGTAGTTTTCAAAGATAATTAGCAATTTAAGTCTTCTTTTGCAGCCGTGACCTTGACCTTTCAACATATGACCTTGTGTCATATGTCAAAATGATCATTGTCCCAATACCTACATACTCTAATATACATGTTTATAAAAAAAGTAAATAGTTTTCAAAGATAATGAGCAATTTAAGTCTTGTTTTGCAGCTGTGACCTTAACTTTCAATATATGACCTTGAACCATTTATCAAAATGATTGCCATGTCAATACTTACAATATTCTAAAATACATGCCTATACAAAAAGTTAATAGTTTCAAGATAATTAGCAATTTAAGTCTTCTTTTGCAGCTGTGACCTTGACCTTTCAACATATGACCTTGAACCATATATCAAAATGATCGTTGTTGCAATACCTACAATATTCTAATAAACATGCCTATACAAAAAGTTAATAGTTTTCAAGATAATTAGCAATTTGTCTTCTTTTGCAGCTGTGACCTTGACCTTTCAACATATGAGCTTGAACCATATATCAAGATGATCGTCATGTTAATACCTACAATATTTTAACATAGATGCCTATACAAAAAGTTAATAGTTTTCAAGATAATTAGCAATTTGTCTTCTTTTGCAGCTGTGACCTTGACCTTTCAACATATGACCATGAACCATATATCAAAATTATTGTTGTCACAATACCTACAATATTCTAATAAACAAGCCTATACAAAAAGTTAATAGTTTTCAAGATATACTGACAAATACATAATTTTAAGCAATTTCCCCACTCAATACCTTACCATTTCCCCATTTTGAGTGCCATGGCTACCATTTGTGCAAATCTGAAACTACATGACCTAAGGATGTTATAAATGAAATAACTAAGGTATATCTCTTGTACATTCAGGGGAGAAGATTTTTCAAGTTTTTCACTATTTCCCCCTTATGGGCCCCAAGGGGACATAACTCTTTCTTTTGTGCAAATCTGAAAGGGCTTCACATAGGCATAATGGTTACCAAGTTTCATCAAATTTTGCCCAGTGGTTTTTGGTTTTGGAGAAGAAGATTAAAATGTAAAGTTTACGGATGCACGCATGCACGCACATACACACGCAGCATCATACCATAAACTCACGCTGGCTAAAGCCAGGTGAGCTAAAAACAAAACAAAACTTGCACAATTTTATAAAGAACTATGTAATGTTTCATGTAATTGGTAACATAGTATTTTTTAGTTTTCCACATTTATTATTAAATACTAGGAATGGCAAATAGGCATAAAATCATTACATGTTCTTGGTTTACGAGAATATGTATGAATGATTAATCGGTTGATAATAAGTTTCCAGTAGTGACTTAATTTTCTGTTGATTTACAATGTATTACAAAATGTGTCCACTATGTCATAACAAGGTAACCTAGTCCACCATTGATTCCAGATCTGGTCGTTTTAAGACATTAATTATGTGACTTACTTAAATCTTTTTACAAGTTCTGGATTTATAACATATTCTACTTTGTCAACTCTATACCTAAAATACAAATAGGTTATATTTCAACAATTAGACAGTATGTGACACACTAACAAGAGATCTAAGACTGTCAGAGCACTGAAGCTCTCCAACTGAAGCTCTCCTACTGAAGCTGAAGCTCTCCTACTGAAGCTGAAGCCCTCCTACTGATGCTCTCCTACTGAAGCTCTCCAACTGAAGCTCTCCTACTGGAGCTCTCCAACTGAAGCTCTCCTACTGAAGCTCTCCTGACGAAGCTCTCCATCAAAACAAAAGTTATACCATAAACTTAATGATTCACTTATTAAATACTTTAACATATACATTTGACTCATAAATTAATGTCTTGTATTGCATAAAAAATCTTCTAAACCATATTGTATCACAATATTTCAAACCATTTTAACACAACATTTTCAATATATCATATCAATATTTTCAAGTTATGAAGGATTAATCTTAACACATGCATATCTTATTTGGTCTCCGCAATTATAGACTGAGCAAGATATAATATTGGCTGGTAAATTTTGTTGTATATCTTGAATCAAGCAATGGAAAGCAAGCATAGATAAAACTAGACTGTTCTCATTTATCAAATTTTGAAACCTGGTAAATATTTTTGTTTCAAAATCTGTGCATTTAAATAAAACAATTATTGAATATTTTAACTAGTCTGTTTAATGTTTTCAAAACTAAAAAAAACAACAAAGGGGAATAACTATCATTTGGTATTGGGGGTAACAATCTTTAAAGATATCACATACTGACTGCTATAAGATGTGCCACTAAGTAATCTATAAAACTGTGACTCTGCGAGTCTGAAGTGTGTCTGTGCTGCTGAGCCTTCCTTGTAATCTCTCTCTGCTGACAATGGAAAATAAACCGTCTTCTTTCCTTCCAGTGCTTCCTTCTCTCCATCAACAAGTAACATACCTGTATTTACCTGGATTAAATAAAATCTGTGATACCATGGTACAAGTACTAGTATCTTAATTCTTAAAGCATATTTTATTTATCTGTAGTCAGGTAATTTAAAACATGTATGCTTAGAAGTTGTTGTCGATACAGTATGATGTGTAATCAACAACTTTACATAAGTTAGTTTCTTCTTTGAAGGTTGCAATTGGTCATTTCCATAATGAACATTAACTCCATATGCCACTCAATCATCTTATCGTTAAGTGTTGACATACAGCATTGACCTTTGGTTAAGTATTGGATAACCATTCCTTTTTCATGTACTGATTTATAAAAACATTTAAACTAAACAGCCAACTTATCTGAAAAGTGCCAACATACAGACTTATGCCTCTCAATACCTAAGTCTAAATCTCACGACAGATCCTAGTGCAAGAAAGTTTGTCGGTTTATTTGCTAAAGGCAATGATTTACTCAGGTCACTCCACTTTCCTCAACCAAACCAGAATATTGAGAGAGAGCTAAAATACTATTACTTCTTGTTAATCAACTAGATTCTTGAAATTCAAAGGCTAAAGCCTCAACATCTTCACTTCACCACTACAACCTAAATTCCATTAACAATAAAAGGGAAATTATCAAAAAACAATATTCAGAGGCAACTGCCTCTGTAAAAATTAGATCATATTATTTTTTTTAATTTGTTACAGAAATAAAAAGAAAATAAAAAAAGATAAAAAATAATTTATGGTGAACAAATATAAAATTGTTTCGTCCTTGGTAGTACAGATTGTGCTTGATTATTCAAATGGTCTTAGCAAATATCAGGTTCAGTTCTTGCCAGAATGCACCACTTAATTCCATTTTTTGGAACCCTAGATTTGAAGCTCCTTTGGTGCCTCTATATTTTGCCTTGGTTATAATTGGTTGCTATCTAGGCCCCTGATATCATAGAACCAAACCTGTTTCTGTAACTTTTCAAGTGCTTGATCTTTTTTCTTGATCTCATCTTTGGTTTCTTCTAACTCTTTCTGTAATTTTTGTTTAGCTTCAAATGCTTTCTTTATTAGTTCTTTCCTTTCGTCTTCAGTCATCTGAGAGTATGTTTTCACCAGGGACATTCCTCTCTTCAAAATATCACCTACAGCAACTTTCTTATCTGACTTCTTTTTCTGCAAAGAAATGCCACAGTATAACGCAAATTACTTTTCAAATTGCTTTTTTGGCATTAGGCTGACAAATTAAAAACTTCAATTCAGTTGACAAAACAGGAGGCAAAGAGGAATTATACAGGACATCTTTAAATAGGTAGAGTGGTTATCATTGCAGGCATTTTAGTGGACTTATGGCCTAATAGCTAATGGAACTCACTGGTGAACCGCACGATCAATACCTCTTAACATTTGTGTGGAATGAAATGAATAGCATTTACATCAAATATCCCCCCAAAAAGTTGTTATTGTGGGAAAACGTCACTTTAAGTGATTCCATTGCCAATAAATGTCCCCAGAAATCTCCAAAATCCCAGAACTGACTGTCTCTGAGTCTGAGGTATCACATGGAGCTCTGGGGAATTCCATTATTATAGAATGGAGGGTTCAAACCCTAATGGTGACATACCGGGACTTTAAGCAAGTGACTTTATTTTGCACAGCTCCTTACCTTTTGAAAATGAACAGTTGGTTAGCAAACTCTTGGCAGTGCTAACTCAAAACTGGCATCTAAGTTTTCAGAATTGGTGGAGTTTATAAAAAGCAGTATGTGCAGTAAGCCTATTTAATTAATTCAGTCACTTATAAAAGCATTGTAGCGCAATAAAACCTGAACTGCATTAGATTAGAGTAGACAGGTGCTCTAACAGGAGTCTACAGTTATTGTCAAAATGATGTTTTTGTTGTTAAGATATTTTTGTATAATGCAAATACCAATCAGATCCCACTAAGCTAACATATTACAGTGTACACAGACAGAAATCTATGAACATTAATGTGTTTCTGAAGTCATATGTTCCACAAGTTGAGCCATATAAAACAGGAAAGGGAAAATTGCAACAGCCAATTTAGGACTCAAAACAAGGACCTTCCAAGTACTAGCTGGACACCCTACCACAGGCGCTTGTTTCGATATTTTAAAAAAATAAAACCCTTTGACCCTATGTTAGGGTCAAAGGGTTTTATTTTTTTAAAATATCGAAACAAGCGCCTGTACACTCTACTCAGACTGAGCTACTTGACCACTTATTAATCCTGCTACATTTTCCCTATTTTTTTTTTTTTTTTTTTTTTTTTTACTCTACTTCTGTGAATCGAAACTACAAGGTTCTGCCCTTGCACCAACCTGATGGTCGGCCACTTCCCAGAGTTGGACACCCCCATACACACTGACAACCAAACTTATAGGGAGGAGGAAAAAAATGCACAGTGGGACCAGTGATCGAAGCCGACCTCCTGTTTAGATATTGGCGAGTGCTCTTCTAACTTAGCTCATAACCCAGACCACTACATTTACATTTGCATAATGTTATTAAATGAACATTACTTACTTTATCATCCTCATCTGATGAATAAACATCAGTATCATTTCCACTGTCACTGTCACCCGCCTTTGTTATACTCGTTGGATGTGAATATTCAGCAAAGTGCAAAAGATTTTTACGATAACAGCTAGCCCCGTATTTGCACGGTGGAAGCAAACTCGTGTCTGTAGAGACCGAGGCTGTCGAGTTGCTGCTGCTAGCGGTAGCTCCATCTTTGGAATCGTCTTTACTAGGATGATAAAATTCTTTTTTGTGGTCTGGATTTTTTCGGTAACATTTCGCTCCATAAGGACAACGGGTAATGTTTTGGCTTTCTTTGCCGGTGACGCCATGCTTACGATAATCTTGCTGACATACACACGTTTTGACGTAAGGTTTGTTTACATGTCAAAACAGGAAGCAAAACAAAAGTAAAACGGTGTACTTAAGTAAGGTACAAAAGAGTTCTGAAAGAGTCCCGACGTTCCATTTTTTAAAATTTTTTTTTTATTTTTATTTATTTATTTATTAAGTCGAGTTGAGTGATTATGTTTAAAACCCAGTCAAGATTCTTTCACTTATATCGGGGGTCAGTTCTGGGATACCAGGGGAAACTGGAGTGCCCGACCTTTGGCAGGCAATATATTTACAGTATTTGGGAAAAATTCCCCAATTGTAGCCAACAGATTGTAAAATTTCTTTTAGCTACATTAAATAGGAAATCTTAAAAAGTATACTCCATTTTCTTAGAAAATATTTAATACAAAGTTTAGTTAAACTATATTGGAGGTGTCTATAAATTACAGATGTCATGTTCAAAACAGAATTTTTGGGACCCTAGATCATGATACTTTTGATACCAACATTCACAAATTAAGAATTGCTCACCTGTCCAATATTTTTGTCATAAACATTTTTCCATAATTTATAGACCCCCTTTTACATATTCTTCATTTGGTACCAGAGAGCCAGGATTATCTCTAATCAATTACATGTATAACCAATGTCTAAAGTGTAATGCTTCTACATTTCTTAGGGAAGTCTTTTAAGGTTAAAAGACTTACAGCCAACCAAAGCAATAGCTCACCTGAGAGGGTAAGTTTAAAACATTACTAATGGTATTGGAAGAAGTTGGTTAGGCATTGTACATGTACTATCAAGATCTCCACAAAGCATGAAGCATAATAATTGTCTTTGGTTATGTAATAGGAAGGAGAAAAATGCAAAGGCGGACAGGGGATCAAACCAGGGACCTCTCACACTATAGAAAAGTGCTCTACAAACTGAGCTATCCAGACAGCTACAGTTAAATTTGTTCATTGAATGTATACCTATTAAGTTCTATTCCAAGTAAACCTTGTTCATTCTATATTGTTCATTGAATGTATACCTTTTAAGTTCTATTCCAAGTAAATCTTTAGTTTTAGATTTACCTGTTGATTTTTATACTAGAATGGTGTTCATTCCCTGATTTGGGTTGAAGACAATAATGACAAAGAAACTTGGAAAAGCAACACTTATATCTACCCTCTACTAATTCTGGGCCTTTCAACCAACTGGTCTAAAGCAATCACTTGCAGATCACAGTGCCTCTCATCATCCAGGTTCAAATACCTCTCTGGTGGATCCTTGTTTGAGGAAGTTGCCAGTAGCTTTATCAAAGATCAGTTTTTTTCTCTGGTCACTCCAGTTTCCTCCATAATCCCAGATTTGACCTCCTAGATACAAGTGAAGGAATCTTGCCTTAGCCTAGAACACCATTACTCTACTCATGTTCTTCGCTTCCTTATTATAACAACTTTTTTTCACTTTAAACATTCTTAACTTGAAACCTTCTATCATTAAAGAATTCTTCAAACTTTGATCCTTCTGAATAACCAAACTCTAGTAAGCTGAAGACCAGTCTAAATTGAACTATAGGACATACTACATGTCTTTCTTAAAATATCATCAAAAAAATTTTGGTACACAAAGTTTTCAGCTCCGACAGGTTCCACTGTTCAAGCTTACCGTAATTAATGCAGTATTTGTTAAATTGAACCAAAATGAATTGATATCATAGCCAAAAACTCTGTTTTCAGACAAATCAATTAGTCTTGTACTTAAAAATGTTTAAATGGATAAAATGACCTTCACAGTGCAACAGTTGCATGACAGACATATCAATATATTTTTTGGTTTTCTAATTTTTACCTTATTTACATTCATTACTGATACAGTTAGCTAGGTATCTATTGTGTCTGGTATGTGTGAAAAATATTGAGTTTATTTTCAAACATGCCCAATCTGAGTGTATGCGAGACATTTGGGGTTGCAAAGGAGAAAGGCTGTTAATCCAAAAATCATGGTTTATGGTTAAAGCCCCAGTCTCTTTGAATTATAGGGGTATATGGACAAGTATATACAGGATAAATCTTGAAATAGAATGGCATCCTTTTTTAATGTGAGTTGTATATCTTACTGGCTTCCTGAGAATACTAGTAAAAACTGAGCTGGTCATTAGGGTAAGGTCTGACTTTTTCACAAAAGTGGTTCATCATTGTATTAATTTTAGTTAAGTCAAGTGAGATGAGTAACAGTGTTTTATGCCCGAGGTCAAGATTCTTCACTTACATTGAAGCAGTAAATTCTGGGATGGTGGAGAAAACTGAGGTACCAGGAGAAACCACCAACTTTTGACAAACCAACTTACAAACTGTCTTACACCTGCACAAGCTGAATATGAACCTAAGCAGTGAGAGGCACTGTGGTCCCTCAATGCATGCTTTAGACCACTCTGCCATCGAGGACCCTTTCCTGTGAATAACAATTAACCAATAACCTCACATTAGATTAATTCGGGCCATGTTTGTCATAGGAAATGAGTCTATATATATATGCTAGTATATAAATCTTCTCTGAACAAAAAACTCTTCCAAAAACTAAAATGAATTTAAACAGGATATAAAACACCATTTGTAAATATCAAACTATTTATTCAGGTTTTTATCTTTGTTCAAAATATATACATTAACATATTTTAATAAGCAAATATTTACATTCTGAGAATCAATTCCTCATTTTAAATATTTTTACAGATGACTTCATAATGAATGCAACTTTAACTATACAGTATAAAAAAAATCGCAGTGCTCAGTAAAATTGGAAGTTTTGGCTATTACACTGAAATTTAGGCCAGAACACAGATCTAGGACATGCAACTTTACAATGAAACCTATAATAATTTGTAAATCTTTTATAACTTGATACAGAAAACATTGAATTTTTTTTTTTGAGATTCTCGCTAAATAAATTTTTAGTCTAATTTCAAACAATGACATTTATTGAAATTCCCAGTAAAAAATGCACCACTTCCAAAAAAAGAAAAGAAAAAAAAAAACCAAAACAAATACAAAAACAAAACAAATTGTTATTCCTGTTGAATTTTCCAGATAAAAGATGAACCTGTGTACAAATTTCTTGTTTTAAACATTTTTGTTTATATATTATATTTACTGGTAAACATAAAGTTTTCTTCTTCCAAAATTTTTGCTTTTTTTTTTTAAACTTTTGTCATGTTCGGGAATGGAATTTCATAGAATTAATATAAACAAAAGGTAATTAAATAAATAGATTGGATAAAGCAAAGAATGTTGTGGTATGCCACAAAGAAGTTCTCAGTAAAAATTTGAGAAATAAATGTACTATGAAATTAAAATGATTAACAGTTTTAAATTTTTGTTCATGTATGTCTATAATGTAACACTAATGTGTGACTTCAATATTTCTACTACCAAACAAAATTCAGAGGTTTTTTAGCAAGGTTGTGATTGTACAATATAAGAAAGCGTTCAAATTCAAATTATTCGGTGGGATTTAAAATACATGTATATCAAAAGAAATGCTATTCTACCATTGATGACATGAAAGAAAGCATTCAAATTGCTTCAGTCATTCGGTGGGATTTAAATATATCAAAAGTAATGCTATTCTATCATTGATGAAATAAAAAAGCATTCAAATTACTTCAATCATTTGGTGAGATTTAAATATACATGTTTATCAAAAATAATGCTATTCTATCATTGATGAAATAAAAAAAGCATTCAAATTACTTCAATCATTCGGTGGGATATAAATATAACAAAACTTATGCTATTTTATCACTGATGAAAATTAAATTCCATCAAAAGTTGGGTTTCAATGATATTCTAAAGAAACAGCATAACCTGACATTTTTTAAGTAAAAATTAACATATGGTTGTAATTTGCAACATTTAATTACTTTTTTTATCAACATTGAAGTAGTAGTTCTGCAGAGTTCTCGTTGAAAATCACTTTAAACATGGGTATCAGCAGACTTTTTGGTGAATAGTATCATCATTCTGAAACATGGGTTTATCTCGGTAACAAAATAATGGAGGCGTGAAGAGCTTGAAGACTCCAACAATGTCACAACTTTTGAAATTTCAAAATGCATGAAATGCCATCTAAAATTATTGCTTCTTTGTAAATATCACAATTCAAAATTCAAATAACTTGCAGCTTTTCAAACTTCTGCCTGCTCAAGTCTGAAAAAAAATACAGAAAAACATACTATAAAATTAAATTTTTCTTAATGTTAATCTGTTAAAATGAATTGGTGGGCAACTGATATCTTTTACAACAGGTATTGTAAATCTGGAAATTTTCATGAAAACGACTGCTAATTTAAAAAAGTCAATATCACTTGTGCTGGTGGTCACCAGATTATGTGGAATTAATAGTATGCAAATAGGTGTCATGTTGTCTTTCCCAAATATTAACTGACATGAAGAAAATTTCCCAATTTACAGTAAGACTAAAGAGCTGCTGTATGAACACTTATTTTACACTTTACTTTCAAATCAATATTTTCATTCATACAATGATTTGAGACATCACTGTATAAGAGAAGATGCAGAACATTACAACTTTGCTGTGTTCAGTGTAATGTGTACTTGTGTATGGACAAAGAGATCACTAAATACCATGTGTTTGGAACAAAAAAATGCAGCCACTATAAACTTTTCAAATCTTTTGGTGTATGGAATTGAACATCATCATTCTCTTACGGAATAAACACTTTACTAAATAAGCCTGTAGTGATCCAGTTTAAGAGATGCCTATTATAAAATCTTCTGATAAAGGGGTACAATTCCTTATTGGTGGATTTCACTCACTAAAACAGAATACACAATAGTTGAGAAAGAAGTTTATCCTGAACTATGTCAATCAGTCAATTACTGAGGTAATGATAATTTATTTAATAATTAAAGTAACAAATAAATTAGTCCACTTTTCACTGCTTGTAAGCTAGACTAAGAACAGACAGTTAACACAGTACCATTCATGGTGTTGATGATTTTGATACAGTGATTTAGCACAACTAAGTTGAAGTGTTATATTCAATACATACATGTATATGTATGTATAAATATTTGGTAGAATTTTAAAACAAAATTAACAACAGTACTGCCAGGCGGGGCAATATACGCCCATCACCTACAGTGTGCACATGCATTGTCTTGTCACAGGGAATAAATTGAAAAAGTTTGAGACAAACAGTGCATCTTAAATGCATGGAACCCAAACCATGCCTCCCAAGATGCCCACCCACGCAGATTGACAGCACCAAAACATGTATAAAAAATCTAACACTTCGAAGTTTTTTTATCCAGCATATGACAATATATTACAGTAAAACCTTGCTATAATGTCCCTGAATAACTTTCTCACCACTTTATATTTTTTTAAAAGAAACCCTCAATTTATTACCAAACCCCATTTTCAAACCTAACTATAATAATGCCCCCCCCCCCCTTTTTGTATTCTAAAGTCTTGTATCCCATCTATTCATTGGTTTCTTCATGGGTCTCTCTCAATTTACTGTCAAACACCTTCATAATGGCACAATTTTACTGAACACATGGTTGCAATAAAGCAAGTTTAACATTACATACATGTATAATAAGGATGCTTAATCGGCATGACAAATATAATAATAAATAATAATAATAAGCTTATGACATTTTAAATGACTTTTGTCAAGAGCAACATCTTAAAGGGCAAAAATAATGCTGCTTTAAAACTCCAGCCATACAGTGTATATACACTTGCATACAAACATACAGACTTGTTTATAAATCATGGCTCCAACAAAGCGTATAATAACTGAGCAACAAATTTCAATATTAATCTTGTTCTCATTAGAAATACAATTAACTATGAAGAACATTCAGATCAGTAACTTACAACCAACTCCAATCCATGCAGCATTCTAGACAAAGAGACATAAAATCCCCTAATCCCTTTTTATCATGAGTTATTTCATGGTTGCTTCAAAAAGGTATCACTCTTCTGATCTAGCTTACCAGACCCAAGATTTGACAATAATATTTACATTTTCACAAAAATCCTAAAACTCCCAAGTAAAGAATGAGATTTCAAGGTGACAACAATTGATTTCCAGTCTTTTGTTGGATGAATGCACCAAACTTTAACTTTGTATGTAGGTCAAACTGACAGCAATAGCATTCTTAACTTCTGTCAGGTAAGCTTAAATACAACATGATCAACACAATAAAATAACACAGCAAAATACATTCCTACATGCCAAAATTCAAGTGTTTACTTTCTGCTGCACTACAATTTAAACAATTTAAATCATTAAGATTAAATTTTTTCACAGGTAAGAAACAGTTTACCTTAAAATTTGACTTTTATTCAGAAATCAAAATTTTATCTTTTCTAGAAATTCTGATACAAAAGGCAACAGTAAATTTACACTTTATTTCACAATTCAACTTTATTCTAACTTACAATTAGAAAAATTCATCCAAATAATCTGGTTCCTAAATGCAGACAGTGTTGAATTATTTATAGAGTGAATGAAATAATGAATGGCACTTACAAAATCAAAATAAAAAATTTTTCTTGATCTTATATATGCATAATCATTTTCATTCATAGTCTTAAAGAAAACACATGTGGTTGTAAAAAGACAAAGTTGCTCATCTGCAAATCTATTCAATAAACAAACAATGACACTCTTTCATATGATTCATAAGTGACATGACATGAATTCTTTCCACAGATAACCTTTAATACAATGTATATGGTGATCTTGCAAGTTGGACATTAATACATCAACTACAATGCATAAAATCTAAACACAAAAATATTTCATTTTTTAAACTAAACTTGACCACACAAATCCATGTTTAGTGGGAAAATTTTTATGCCCTAATACAATATAAGCAACACCTGTGCTGTTGACTGCATAAGAAATACACATGTACATTTTTTTTTGTGTGTGAATTACATTGATTTAAATGCCATCTATTTCATAACAAATGTGGTATGTAAACTTGGAGTCAAAAGTTCCATAGACATACATCCTGGTAACACAGGTACATAAACATGTATTAGAGGCTAACTTTTACTCATTTTACCTGTTGTGTTCCCCATGACAAGTAGTCTCCCCTTGTTGCTGCCTGATATTCATCCACTAACTGTTGTATTACTTCTTTGGAATTATCAAATTCATCTAAATTGTCCTTAAATATTGGTTCTTTTTTAAACTGGTCCATAAAGGCCTCTCTCTTTCTCAGCTTCTCATACTGTCGCAAGGTTCTCTCAAATAACTGCAAAAAGTAAAATCCACAAGAAAATCCAAATTTTCATTATAAATTCATTATAATTTTTTTCTTCACATTTTGAACAAAATAATTTTTTTTACAAACATTATAATTCAGTCATAGTATATTTTTGTTGATTTTTAAAAACAGATTTGATAGTTTTAAAGTAACAAACATAATAAACATGACATGGAGGACATAATAGTATTTCTTTAACGAATTCCAATATTTGATTCACAAGAAAGAGCTAACAGACTATTTGCTAGACTTCAGTGTGTTTATACAGTACAAATAATTACATCTCTGATGCCATTTTACACAAGGGCCATGGTGGCTGAGTGGTCTAAAGCAAGCGCTTACGGATAACAGTGCCTCTCACCACATAGGTTGGAATTCCACTAGGGACAAATCCTAGTGCGAGAAAGTTTGTCAGTTTGCTTGCCAAAGGTCGGTGGTTTTCTTCTGGCACTCTGGTTTCCTTTACCATCCCAGAACTGTTGCCTCAAAATAAGTGAAAGAATTTAAACTTGGGTGTAAAACACTATCACTCCACTCCACTCCATTTACACAATTTACATGTATGACCTTTACTCAGAAATTACATGTGATATACATGTACTTACTGAGGAAATACTGGTATGGTTAGCTAACATGAGACCACTGACTCTGTGCTGGGACTGGATATATGGTGATTTACGCGACAGAGCTACCTGGATACTAGCTGGACCCCAGGGTATAAACTGAGCAAGTTTTCTCTCTCTAATTCTTTGTAAACTTTTATGTACCTGAAATAAGAAGTAAACAATTTAAAAATAGGGCATCTTACGAAACATGACAGGATACTCCGTTATGCTTTTAAGCATATCAAGAAATTTTTAAAATATTGATTTCTTTTGTATTATTTACTTTTAATACTATTTGTACATGTATATCATTTTTCTATATGTTATACATGCAAAACTAAATACTTGATCTGTATTTTCATCTATATTTACCCCCCCCCCCTTTCCACTTTTTTGTGTAGCTAAAATCTTTTACATAACTGTGAAGAAAAGCAAACTTCAACTTTATTTTAAAGTGCTTCACAAGTGTGCAAATTTTGATTATTATTTTAAACAGAGGCATTCAATTCTGGAATGGTGGAGGAAACCAGTGTGCCCAGAGAAAACCACTGATCTTCAGTAAGTATGTGAATTAACATACTTTCTCACATTAGGAATTCCCCCCCACCGGAGTATAATTCAATCATAGACGACAAGAAGTGCCCTAAACTGTAAAGATGTGCAATAGAACATTCTGTCTCTGAGTCTTCAAAGTATGACAATACCTGTTTGAGAAATCTAGAGGTGATGAGTTAAGAATTTGGAAGAAAGCTAAAGCGCCTGGAAAATAAAACATTAACTAAATTTCTTATGTACAAAAAGCCAGATATTGCTGGATAAGTTAATTACATGTTCAATGTGACCTAAATGATCCTACTAACCTGTGTAGGGTCCACCTCCCCCTGAATTATGTTAAGTATGGATATATAACAGTGGTTTGCCTGTCTGTGTACAGGTGTTGATACCATCATGTTCTTTGGTTGTAGTAAACGCCTCATAACATCCAATACAGTTGTCTTTCTAACACTGGCTACCTAAATTAGGAAAATTGAAAAAATATTATCAAAACAGTTACAAGACTGGCAAAACTCAGGGAAAGTGTTTGATTATGAAAATAAAATGAAGAATTACATGCACAAAATTTTTTTTAAAGGAATCTTAATGGTTTATTAAAGAAAAGTGTGTAAAACAACAGAAAAGATTTAAACTATTTGATTAATTATGTGCAAATATTATAATTCGAAACCTAAAAGGACAAACAGACAGAAAGCATTAGAGAAATAACCTGTCCATTCTACTAGTGAAACATTTTACTGAGTCTTCCTGGAATAGCTAGGGTATTTAAACCAACATATTTTTTCTACCTCTACCATTTCAATGTTTTATTTATTACCTGTGAGTCTGTAGTTAACGGTGTGTACCCTGTCATCAGATAATGTAACCGAGGGGTTGGTATAAGTGAAGCTATTAAACCAATCAGATCATTGTTCATGTATCCAGGGTACCGTAATGTTGTGGTACTGGTTGACATAACAGTGGAGACCTATGACAAAAAAAAAAAAAAAAAAAAAAAAAAAAAAAAAAAAAAAAAAAAAAAAAAAAAAAAAAAAAAAAATTACCATTAAATTTACGAATGACAAATCAAAAACTCATGGTACCAATTATGGCTTTTTAAATACAGTTTTCATCTGCCAATTTCACAATCAATTAAATACAAATTTACTTTTTCTCAAAAAGAAAATTTTGACAATATACAGATATTCATTGAGGACTTTACAAATCTACCTGGTAGGGTTAAAAAATGCAAATTAAAGGAATAATCAAACAATCGACAGGAGATGATGCGGAGAAAATGTGTTTTCAACTTCAATCCAAATTTTTTTCACTTGAAGCACTCATTATTGGATAGTGGAGGAAACCAGAGCACCTGAAGAGAAAACCAATAATATTTGACTAGCAAACTGATAAACTTTCTTACACCAAGATCTCTGTAACTGGGATTTATAACTAAGTAATGAAAGACACTGAAATCTATAAGCACATGCTTCAAAACCAATCTTACATGAGCTTCTCAATAAAACAAAGGTACTGACTAAGTATTTTCAGTGAAATTTTGAGGGACAAAATCTAAATCAACCCTGCTTTAACTTTTATTGAAAGCAGATTGTCCAAGTGATGTTTCAAATAAGGAAATCTAGCACAAATACTTTCATCTGAGACGCAAGAACAATGAATTGTCTATAGACTTACAAGTTGGTTTATCTGTGCAAATGATGGTGTGTCTATGTGAAGTCTGTCAGCAGCTATTCTGTGCAATGCTGTATTATCTAAAACAACCTGAAATTAAAAATGTTAATATTATAGATATGATAATGGTAGTTTAAGTGTAACACGTGATTAATATTCCTAAACTTTTGAAGAATGTTTTGAAAAAGACAAAATTTTCTAAAATTATGTTGCTTTTTACAGGATAATTTGACACCTTGTTTATTTTCATAACAAATGAAAATACAAAATTGTGGTTGCTTCACATTTACCTTAATGAGCATTATATGGCATGATAAGGGATCCTGGTTACTTTTTTCATTTTATTTATTTATTTATTTTTTTTAGCTCAATAACAATACAAAATGAAACAATATGTGTGCATGCCATGTTCCCAAAACATTTTCCAATTTTAAAACTTTTTAAAATTTTTCAAATTTAAACTTGACCTACTGTAGGAAACATTATTATGGTTTACTTACAACACAATCAGCATTCTGTGTTAATCTTTTTAATGTTAACAATGAATTATATGGCTGTACCACAACATCAGATATCTCGTCTAAATTTGGAAACACAGAATAAGTTTGTATTAACTTCTTTGGAAATCTGAAAGTAAAAAAAAATGTTTATACTGTGAAACAATACCTATAGGATAGACTGTGATTCAAACCTTGAAATTCCGAGCTGATGCGATGCATAATAGCATGCTTAAAAAGACTGGACTCAGGTAGGCCAAGAAAACAACAGAGTATTACAAAATGGCAGGAACTGTTTGATGACCATAAGGCACATGTATTATTGATGACGACAACAACAACAACAACACCAATCAGGATGATGTTGCTTTGGTGTAGCACTTGAAGACATCATCCGATATTAGGATTATGTTTCTGGGTAGAAGCACTTTAAGACATCGTCCGATATTAGGAGAACAATGCACTCTAAAACGTTGTTATTAATTTTGCCAGGATACAAAAAAAAAATCATTTTCTATTAAGTTGTTGGGTCTGCAGCTGTTGTTAACAAGACTGCACTAACTTAATCGATTAATTTTTAGCCCTCTGATAATTTTCAGATGTTCAATTCTGAAGATCTGAAGATCCTCAAACACAAATGTATACTAACCTATCATTTAATCTTTCCAGTAGATATGAACCCATACCAGATCCTGTACCTCCGGCTATTGAATGACACACAACGAAACCCTGGAAGAAATACAAGATGATAATTCAAACAAGTAGTGGTAGTTTGATTAATTACATCAAACTGTCATATTTTCCCTCTGTAATATAAAGTAAGAACCACAATCAACAAAAAGAGACAGTGAACTGTGCTCCTGCAATGTAAAATAGGAATCCTACCACACTAGAAACAAGGAAAATCAGAAACAAGAATTCCACAGATTTAAATGTCTTGCCTGGTTAGTTTTTGATCGAGTAGAAAATACATTACTTTAACATAAACTTTCACATTTTGGCATGCCGCCGCCTACGACAACACCGGAAAAGTAACACCTAAGTCCTGCCTTATGGCAATGCCAGGCTCGACAAAAACAAGGAAAATCTGAAAAAGTCGAAGTACCATAATTTTAGTATCAAATGCTACTTTAACAACATAATCATAAGTGATTGTCAATAATAATCAACTGAACAATCAGTTAAACTTTGGTTTTTAATTATTTTCATCCTAGCTCTGTCTTTATGTTCTATAACCTTAGCACTTTTTCCTGTTTATGTTGCTCTTGCCTGATGAAGGAGGAGGAACATCCATCTTACAGTATTTTTTGTTACATTTAATCAGCTGTAAATAGCTTCTGGTGTGCCTTTGGCAAAAATGTACCAAATCACAAATGAGTATCAATTCAATAACTTTAGACAAATCAATCAGTTTTTTGGATGAAGTGTTTACACTAGCAATTTTTCAGCTATAAGTGCGAGGAAGAGTTTGTGTATGCATTAAATATGCAAGTGTGTATTATGGTATGCCTCGTACTAGCTTACACTCGATAACTTTTTGTTAAAATGCTAGCTCACGCAGTTAGTATGCTGCAGACAAGCATAACACTCTCACTGGCATATTATCCTAGTACCGGGTGAACCAGCTAATATTTGTTTGAAACTCCCCCACCTCCTGCTCTCGAGGCAGACAATTTACCACTCAGGCACAGTGGCAGTTCAGACACATCAGAAAAACTAATAAATCAGTTACCTCTAGACTGTCACTTCCATCAGCTTCTCTGTCTATTATGTCAAATATTTCTTCATACAACTTCTCTGCCTAAAAAGCAAGTTTCACAATTTTATCATTTTATAAGAATAAACTATTCTGTTATATACTATTGTATATATACGCAGTCACTGTGACCCCAGTTTTTAACTTAACTTAAAAAACACTCAATATCAAAATTGGTTTATACAATAAAATTCAAAATGAACAAAATGATAAATATTCTGATTTCATTAAAAGAAATATCCAATATCCAAATGCTCTTAAATTAACTATAAAACATTAAATTTCAAAATTGGTTCATGCATTAAAATTCAAAATCTGAATTTTAAATATCAACAAAGTTTAAAAAACTATAAATACTAGAACCATTACTCCCAATCACAACATTCTTCTAACCCCCACCCCCATTCCCACCCCAATTTTCTTACCTGTGTATATCCACTGGCCCAGTTATTTCCAGCACCACCTCCATGTTTTGACAAATAAATATTTTCTGGATTATACAAGTTTGCATAGGGTGAATTCATAATGGTATTGATAACCCTAGGTTCTAAATCCAGCAGCACAGCCCTTGGTATATAATGTTCATCATCAGCCTACAATACATGTTTTAAAATTGAAATATTCATAGGTAAGATGAACATGAACATGTATATGAATACATTTTGTGTATACTTTGTATTTTGTACAATATAACCATTGCATAAAACTAATCAGGTGTATACAGTAAAACCTCGATCTATCCCCTCCACCCAATTTATCGCCAAAGTATCATCTTGACTTGTTTTCCCCCACGTAAAACCCCCGTTTTAATGCCAAATTTGCCTATTGCCATCCGCCACACTTTCTTGATAGCAAATGATCATTTACTGTTATTGTAACCTCAATCATATTGCCAATTAATGTGGTCAAACGTGACTGATTTTACTCAAATTAGACACACGGGTAAGGTATACTTGGACAGTCAGAGACTCATCCATGCCTATACAACTACATGTATGTATGGCTTACCAATAATATGTTTTTTAAAAACAATTTGTGATTTTGTACTGAATTGTGTTTACTTTTATAAATAAAAATCAATCAGCTGATTTTTGTTCTTTTTTATGTTTATATTAAACGTACAAACAAAATGACACAAAACCAAAATGACACAGGAGTGCTATGCATTCTTAAATGGTGTTATAGTTGTGTTTACTAATGCTCCAGCCGAGAATATAATAAATTAATAATACGATTCTTTGAATCACATGATTCTACTACTGAAAACGACTTAATCCAACTTTTATCTTTAAAAATGTCAAATTGAGCACGCAGCTTGCAGGACTTAAAACAATCAAATATCCGGGATTTTTTTAAATTCTAGTCCCTGGCATATGCTTTGTATCAGGCCTCTAGAAACGGCACTTTTTCGGCAAAAAACGCCGGTTTGCAAGCAAAAACGCCGGTTGTGAAAACATCCAACCGACGAAAAATAAATTATTACTGCACCTTCAATAATTGAGATGAATATCAGTCACGTAACAGAACTATGGGCTTATACTCCGATAGATCGATAATTATCTTAATCCCTTAATTACCTGTAATTATGTGATCAATATACACGCATCGTTAGCCAGGACATGTGTTACATGGCTTGAATGGTTTAATGATTGAGTACCGTAATCCTTCTATGTATTCGGACAGATTTTAATAATTTCAAGTGTCCGGGAATTTAGAGGAAATTTTAAAATTAAATATCTTGAAAATTGGGGGTGTCCGAATATTTAGAGTGTCCGAAAAATTAGAGACATTTTAGAGCCGATTTTGGTTCCCGGTTCCCTCTCGATATTTTAAGACATTATCAACAGTGATATCCATGCATATATCAATGATAAAGTAAAATTTTGAATTAAATACAAGTAAAAGTTACCTTTTGTGTTGTTTATTTCATTAATTATTATTTTTTAAAGCGTTTGTTGATCAATAATCATGATTCTCTAAGTAATACACATCGAGGTCGCCATTTTGTTTACAGAAAACGTGACTTTTTTCATTAATTTCCAACGTTTGAGGTGCACCAACATGCCGCTTTCTACTTGTAATTGTCTGCAGTCAAATTATCATTACCGGTAATATCGGTGTCCTTACCTGGGGAAACTACTTTAAAAACAGCGATGCTCAGAAAGTAACGAGGGAAAATGACAAACAAAAGTAGTACAGTTTTTTTTTAATTTTTATTATTATTTTTTTTTTGCTTTCAGACAAAAAACAGTCCTGATAGGTGATAGATTTATTGAATTCTCCTAAATAACCGAATTTTTCACTTAATAATTTATAACTACCTAAACAGTTTTATATCATATGATGTTGCTCTGATCATTGAAGGATAGATACCACGAGAAAGAAAATCAACCGGAAATGACGTAATACCACCATTTAGGTGTCTCTGATCTTTATTACATACAGTTGATGACTTGAAATGTTCATTATACATTAGGTTATAGATAAAGGCTTCCTATAACGGTAAACTATCGAATATTAAACAATTAAAGAAACTGACATTACAAACACAGACAAACTCACGCAACAGTCGGGAAAGAGAGAGAGAGAGAGAGAGGGGGGAGTTGTTACCAAGGACGCAAATATTGGCATTAAAAATCTTGTTTTACTGATTTTCTAAAATCGCCGGTTGACACTGCCGGCATTTCTGGAGCGCTGCTTTGTATATACATGTTCATTTAAAATTTACAATGGTCAAATATAAAATACTGTTTTTTTAAATAAAATTTATTTGTAAACTGTATTTAATATTTATTTGAACTGTCTCCAATTCCAATTTTAACGTACTTATCCCACTCTGACCACAAAAAGTACACATGTCAACTTCCGGTTTCTGGCTCCCTCAGTTTATCGCCAAACTTGTTATAATGCCAAAATATTAATGGATAAATGTTAGCTGTATAACAAGGTTTTACTGTATTATAAATCTTACAGTTTAATGCCTGAAAAATTCTGAAAATAACATTTTTTGTGAAGCAAAGCCTTGGTGACTGAAAGGTTTAAAGTGCATCTTCAATGCATAGGTTCAAATCAGAACTGGTACAATATCAGCAAGAGAAATATTGTCAGTTCACTTGCAGTTCATGGTATCTCTGGATACTTTGTTTTTCAACATTCCACAGACATTTTCCATCTCAAAAGAAGTGAAGAAAAAAATTTGACTGCACCTGAAAACAACACTCCACTCAAATGCTTTAAAAGCAGCCTGGATTCTAAAATATGGCAATAAAATTTAATGTACATGAGAAATGCCAATAATAAGATACAATCTTTACCATGGAAAAATTTGAAAATATCATACAATTACACATAGCAGAAACATCCGTTTTTGGTGACTTGGTCATCTTATTTTCACTTTTCTTTAGAACTAACCTGATAGAAGAAAACATCTTTTCTATCTGTACCTTCAGTAGCAAATTCTTCAAGAATTCCCTCTGTAAACAGATAAAATGAAAGTACAGTAAAAACTGCATTATGTTAAGATTTTGGCTCTACATAGAAAACTGTGTCAGATCTGCAAATATGGACAGTCTGCAAATGTTGTTCTCAACAGAAAGTCAAAATATACTGTGGATGTTTCTATAAAGTTTAGCTTCTAAGGCACTCAGGATTCAGTGTTGTTCCAAATATTCCCGAAGGATTTCAAAATCCTCCCTTTCATATTGATTCAAACAAAATTTTGTGTCAATTACATTGTCAATTTTAAATTGATATTGCAAAATGTGTAACTACTTTGTCAATGTCATTAACAAGCACCCAATAGATGGGGGAATACTGTATTAATAATCATATCATGCAATGATACATATAGGCCCAAACTTCTTCAAATGGCAATTTCTGGAGAAAAGAATACCAACACATTACATATCCAATAGGATGGACAATTTTGTAAATTTTATAACATTTAAAATACAAACCTGGACTGATGCCATGTTCTGCACATAGCTGCTTCCAGAATTCCATTCCAACTGAAAAAAAAAACATAATGACATATGTTCAATAAACCAAATAACTGCAAAAGAAAAACATTTATTCCCTATTTCTAAAAATCTTTAAAATTCTATTGGCTGGTTTGCTTGATGTATAAACTTATTCACTCAGTTTTACATTGGGTGTATGAAATTTGCACAGGGTGTATGGATTTTACTCATGAATTCTATTTACTATTTGCTTCAAATCTGAATCAACCAAAATACTCACTGATTATGAGCACTATGTATGTAAAAGATAAATGGATATAAATAATGATAGTGCAACTTTTAAAATTGATATCAGTGTCGAATCTAGGACGCGCGATTCACGCATTGTTTCAAATAATCTCGCACATTTTTTTTAACAAATGCGTAAATTGTCGCGCTCAAAATTAATCACTGCCGATGTCACTAGATAAACTTTTTAGTACGGTCATTGTGATTTTCAAGTCTTAATTTTACAAAGGCTTGAAACTTAGAAAGTTTTTAATAAGATAATGTAAACGTCTCTCTGATCATGCACGATAGCAGTGGTTACTAAGTTGTCGTGTCATCGAACATTGCCACACGAAAACGCAAAATATCCGTCTTTTTGGATGCAATTCATCAGAGAAAGGATCGGACGATCCTACAGTTATAGACACAGAAGATCATGAAGTGGACAAGGTCACCGCTGACAAGAAGTCGAAACCATGTGATGAGGTCACCGCTGACAAAAAGTCGAAACATTGCGTCTTTCAACAAAAGTGGATGCGGGATTGGCCCTGGCTCAATCAAGACGAGAAAGGGGCAATGTTATGTACTTTTTGCATTGACAATAAAATAACAAATTCTTTCAAGTCGGGAAATTATAATTACAGAACCTCGACATCGCACCGACATGCAGAATGTAAAGATAATAAACTTTCTTTTATTGCCAAATCAAATGCCTGTAGTAACATTAAAAATTCCATTCTAAATGTAAAAATATAATCTATAAGTATTTTGGTTAACTTACAACCCCCCCCCCCCCTACAAATTCAGAAATCCCCGCTATTTTATCCAAGAAGGGGGGAAGTCACTCCTGTATTTTGATTTCTAGATTGGACACTGTGATATGTAAAATAATTTATGAGTTTCCATTCAACATGTGTTGTCATTTGGAGTGTCATGAAATGCTTTGCCTTGCATATACATAGAAGGTGTTCCTCCTTATAAGAAGAGAACTGGTACCAATTTTTATGAACAGTCAGAAATGGAGATAAATTTGTTACATAGTTTTGTAAGCAGGGTGTTTGGGAATATCAAACCTGTCCAGGGCTCTACGATTGCAAAAATTTCTACTGGCCCAGTGGCTAGTAAACCTTTGAAAGTTACTCGCCAAGCCCAAAAAGTTACTGGCCACCAATCTAACTAATACTTGTATTATTTTAAATCAAGTTGAAAATAAAAAATAGATGAAATGAGTTGAATCAATAATAATTTACTATATACATGCACAATAGACAATAAAAGACTTATCAATACACTGATTATCACAATGACTTGTGTAATAAATTAAATGTGACAGATGCCTTCTGAAATGTTTGTAATAAAACAATCAATAGTTTTTCATAACATGTTTCCTTATTTGGTACTGGAGGACACAGTGTGGATTTTTTCTGACCATTCTGGTTTTGCACATGGTCGTCTTTTTCTTGCCAGTTACAAATTCGCTTTTTCTGGCTATCTCCGGTCCAGCTTTTTTACAAACATCGCAATACATCGTATCGCTAGTTTCATCATAAACTAACCATGAAAAATCACTCTTCCACGCTTCTTGAAAAGATCTCTTTTTTGGTTTAATAACTTTAGCCGCGCTTGCTTTGCTTGATACCGCTTCAAACGATTCATGTGTCTCGTGTTCATCGATATCAGAAACTGATTCACCGCGTTCCGGTTCAGTTAATTCCCGTGAAACAGGTTTAAAAAATGATAAGATGCCTGTAGATTTCTTTCTTTTATCGCCACTCATGTTGACATGACAGTAAATTACACTGTTAGATCGTTATCAGTTGAGTGCTTGACCTTATTTATAAGAATACAGACGATTCTAGGTTATTCAGGCATGTTTTAAAGCACTAGAAAGATCCAGATGATTACCTAAAATCCTTCTAGAAAAATGGAGAACTAAACCGGATTGTGTGAAAAAACTAGTTACCGTATTAGAAAAAAATCGGTAATTGAAAATTTTTCGTTACTCGCAAACGGGCGAGTGAAAGAACAAATCATACTCGCATTTAACAATAATAACTCGCAAATGCGAGTGTTTTACTCGCACTGTAGAGCCCTGCTGTCTGAGGCCATACTATCATGAAAATAAAACAGACAAAATTCAGGAATTGCAGCAAACCCCAGAAAAGACATCGGAAAATGTAAAAAACATTATGTTATCAGTCAGACTTTTTACCCAAGACTGAGGGAATATCCCATAAAATTGTGAAAATAAGTGTAGTCGCAAGCATTTAAACATGAAGTGTTTAACACAAAAGTATAATTCTTTTAGTTTTCGTATGATTATGTGGCAGCAAAAAAAAAAATCGAAAAATTGTAAAATAACTGACACGAAAAATGGGGAACGGATGCAAGATTTCTTTATCAGAATTTTCTGGTTGGGGGGGGGGGATAAAATATTTTTATCATTGTTCAAATTAATAAAATATCTTATGACTGATATACTTTGATTTCCACATTGTCCAAGTTGTAAGGTTATTATTTCTCTAGGCATGTTGAAAGAGCAGACTGTTCCTCGCTGTAAATATCTGTGCTGGTCGTTACATCGATGTTGAATTTGTCGAAACCGAACTTGTAATCCGCGGCAAGAGCTAAATAACAGAACTTCCGGTTTGTATAATGTTGAATGAAAACCAGATTCTCGGAATTTATGGATGAATGCCTAAAAATGAAGTAACTAAATCCAGGAAATCGTTAAATTAATTTCAGTAAAAGTGTTTTATCATTGAAATAAAGAAGAGAAATAGAAAAATTGGGTAGAAGATAATCAATCGGAATCTGTTTCCAAATTCGTTTTTCAGTTCAGGTTTTACATTAGGAATTCAATATCCACCCTAATATTCAGAAAGCCAGAAAGGTTTTCATTTGTTTCCAACTTTCAGTTTAATTTATTGAAGGGACCAGCCTAAATCTGACATTTCTAATTCACTCCATTGCAACCTATTTTGTCAACAATGACATAAACCATCATTTTTGACATATGTCGGTCACATGATACATGACGTCATATCCAAAACAAAAATATTGGAGGTTGACAGTGAACAGTTTTGATACAGAAAATGGATAATCTTGCAAATCAAAACATGGACGATGATGTGAAGTCATCAGAGGAGACATTTAAAAGTTTTCTGAGCCCGATTGAACCACTAGTCATGCGAATTCAGAGTTTATTGGTTTGGGAAAATCCAAAGAAAAGTGCTGTTTTATTCATTATTGTTCATCTGATATTTTGGTAAGAATGTTTTGCATTTTTCTTGAAATTGTCAATCAAAACATCATTTTGAAAGACATACAAACAGCAGTAATATTTTGGTGTAGTTACTGTTAATAACAATCAACCGATTTTTCTCTAATATTATTGTTTATCAATTAGTAGGTCAGAATAAAGGTGAGTTATGATTGACCTATTTCCTGATCATTTATTACATAACAAGGATCATGTATGTACATATTGGACACAGATGTAAATATTGGAGATTTGGTGTTATAAGACATGATGCATGTAAAAAGGTACCAGTTATTTTGGGATGTATTTCTTAAATGGGATTGGAAAAGCATCATTTGATAATCTAGAACAGATTCCTATTTTATATTTATCCGATTTATCAGAACATATTGTTTATTCTCTCTCTCTCTCCCTCTCTCTCATGTGCATAAATTTCTCGTAACATCCTGCCAGATTTTTTTTTTAATCCTATTACCCTCTTGCCTTTCTTTACTAATTTGTATCAGCATGCATCACAAACTATACCTTCAATGAATAGCTGCATGATAAAGTTACACATGAAATTGCATTTTATCAACATTATCAGTTGTATTGCTATGGTAATTGAATTAACTGGTATTTATCATTTTGGCAAGCCAGAGGGTTGTAATACCAAATACATGTACTACATTGTGATGACTTAGTTGCATAATTATATATCCTTACAACTTCTAAATTAACTACTTTGTGAATAAATAGAAGAAAAAAACATAAGGTGTTTACATTTTCTAAGAAAAATTATTGGCAGAAATTTCATACATGCTTAATTACATGAATTACATCTTTACACATGTTCACCACTGTAAGTTAGTGTAACAGTTATCCATAGCAAAGGACATCTAGACAACAAAAGTCAGTAACAAAACATTACTTTTATTTTCTTATTTTATTACCTTATATGTCTTATAAACCACTGTTGTAGCTCAGTTGGTAGAGCGCTAGCTTTGTATGTGGGAGATCAGGGTTCGAAACTCGGACAGGCCTGGTCAAGACTTAAAAATAGGTAGTGATGGTTCTTTTGCCAAGCACTCAGCATTTGGAAAGGAGAGTCACAGGGTCTTTCAGAGCAGATTGTAAACACTAATTCTCCATGTCACAACAGGCATGACATGCTAAAGAACCCTCCTTGCTCTTATCAGGTCAAAATTTCTGCTACTTCATCTGTAGCTGGTGATGTCTCAATATAAGTGAAATATTCCTGACTGGGATGTAAAACTTCATTAAAATAAAAAATTAAATGTCTTATACATTTGAGTAAATTCTGTTATTGAACATTCATGGCAAGTAATGTAGAGTTTTTGGATAAGTGGTCTGTTGTAGATGAGTTTGATATGCCTATTGAATTTATGTAAAACCTGTATAATAAGACCATTCATGGCATCTGTGTAATCTGGATATTTTTGGACAAGTGTTTTTTTTTTATATAGAAAGATATTAAGCAAACAGATTTTAAATTTGTTAGTTTTATTGTAAGTGGACTTCATATGGAGGTGATTACAAAAGCAAGTTCTACCCATTCCAAATAACACTTTCCATTGTGGAAGTTCACATGTTTTACTTAATTTGCCAGTTTTCAAAGTTTTAACTTTGCTTTTGGGATTGTGCTTTGAAAATAGACCAATATGATTATGTTTTATTTATACAAGACTTTCATTGGATCCTTGAAGCTAGGTTTTAGACTCAAGATTGGGAATTGAGTTTGACACCTGACTGATCATGTTATTTTTACATGTACTGGTGGTTACAAGGAGTTTAATGACAGATCTATATAAGGCTGCTTCATGAAATTCTAAAAATAATTGTTGTTAAAGTAACAACCCTGTAAATTAACCACGATATTTGAATAACTAACAAATAATGGAATCCAATAGTGCATCAAGTTACATCTGGGACACACCTCTTTAGATTTAACAGGGCAGTATATCTTTTCTAATTTCTATGCATTGATATTATATAATACTGTGTGAACCTGTTATGTAGTTACCCAGTAAAAGATTCACATGAGTAAATAACAATATCAGTACATGTACGTGTATAATATCGCCAGTTATTTCCTGTATAAAATGTCAATCTGATTTTTTAAAATGTATAAAATTGGCATCAGTTACAGCTGGTTATGAAAATATAAGTTAATTCATATATATATATATATATATATATATATATATATATATATATATATATATATATATATCTATGTGTGTGTGTGTGTGTGTGTGTGTGTGTGTGGGGCTTTCCAGAAAATTTACATATTGAAAAGTACTAATACACATTTAGGCCAGACAAAAAAGTGTGTTTCCTGTGTCCCGACTGACCCTTTTTAGCTCACCTGAGCCAAAGGCTCAAGTGAGCTTTTCTGATCAAAATTTGTCTGTCGTCGTCGGCGTCAGTGGCGTCGTCGTTCGGGGCGTAAACTTTTACATTTTTGACTTCTTTTCTGAAACTACAAGGTGGATTTCAATGAAACTTGGTCAGATGCATATATGGGCCAGTGCAATTCAGACTTGTTCGTGACATTGTCCTGGCTCCCAAAACTAGGTCAAGGTGACCTATGGTTCCAAAAAACTTAAAAAAACTTCTTCTCTCTGAAAGCAAAGATGGTAGAAAAAATCTGATGTGATATTTGGCTTGTCTAGGTTCTTAAGCTTATAAATTGTTCATTTCGTGAAATTTGGTAAAAAATTAGGTTACGCGTTTTTGCATTTAATTTTAAAAATTTTATAAAATGGCTTCAAATTGTTATAACTTGGCTATATGAATAGATATTGACATGGGGTTTTCAGTTTTGACTTTTTCTTGAAATAACCTTCAAAATGGGGTCAAGGTCAAAGTTCAAGTTCATGACCTAGTTTGTAATTTGTGCAGTTTTAGGCTATTTTCTTCAAAATTTTAAGAGATATATAATATCAAAACATTGTTAAAATGTTCAGCATGACAAAATGTAAAAAGGTTTCGTAACTGTATGATAATACATGTAGGAGTTGTTGCCCCTGAAATGTTATTTTTCTGCCAATGAAAACTAAAATTGTGCATTAGCTTGAAAACTATAAACTTTTTGTATAGACATGTATTTTAGAATATTGTAGGTATTGACATGATGAACATTTTGATATATGGCTCAAGGTCATATGTTCATAGGTCAGGGTCATAGGTGCATAAAAAGACTCAAATTGTTAATTATCTTGGAAACTATAAACTTTTTGTATTGGCATGTATATTAGAATATTGTAGGAATTGATATGGTAATCATTCTGATATGAGATTCAAGGTCTTACATTTAAAGGTCAAGGTCATAGATCATTAGATGCATAAGAAGACTCAAATTGTTAAATATCTTAAAAACCATTAACTTTTTGCATAGGCATATATATTAGAATATTGTAAGTATTGATATGACGATCATTTTGATATGTGGCTCAAGGTCATACATTCAAAGGTCAAGGTTATGGGTGCATAAAAAGACTGAAATTGTTTATTATCTTGGAAACTATTAACATTTTGTATTTTCATGTATACATGTATTATAATATTGTAGGAATTAATATGGCGATTATTCTGATTTAAGATTCAAGGTCTTACGTTTGAAGGTCAAGGTCATAGATGCATAAAAAGACTCAAATTGTTAATTATCTTGGAAACTATTAACTTTTTGTATTGGCATGTATATTAGAATATTGTAGGAATTGATATGGTAATCATTCTGATATGAGATTCAAGGTCTTACATTTAAAGGTCAAGGTCATAGATCATTAGATGCATAAGAAGACTCAAATTGTTAATTATCTTGAAAACCATTAATTTTTTGCATAGGCATATATATTAGAATATTGTAAGTATTGATATGACGATCATTTTGATATGTGGCTCAAGGTCATGCGTTCAAAGGTCAAGGTCATGGGTGCATAAAAAGACTGAAATTGTTTATTATCTTGGAAACTATTAACATTTTGTATTTTCATGTATACATGTATTAGAATATTGTAGGAATTAATATGGCGATTATTCTGATTTAAGATTCAAGGTCTTACGTTTGAAGGTCAAGGTCATAGATGCATAAAAAGACTCAAATTGTTAATTATCTTGAAAACTATTAACTTTTTATAGGCATGTATATTAGAAAATTTTATGTATTTTTGCAAATGATTTTGGATATATCCTCAGGTTGGCCATATCCTCAGGTGAGTGTTAAGGCCCATGGGCCTCTTGTTTAGTTAAGGTAATAAGCTTGTAGTATTTTTTCCACCTGGATTATGCAATATCAAGTATTTTCAATACCTTTATAAGTTTTTAAATGTACAAGAGTGATAGATCATAGATCTTGATTTAACATGCACCAGTTTTCTTTTTCAGAAGTTTCTCTCACTTTGCTGTAATTTCTGAATCCGATTAAATCATAATGCAATACAAAATTAACCAGACATTGGCTTATATCAATACATGTATAATGAACTTAATGTTCATCACTGTTTTTTTTTGCAACATGCAAACAGTTATTCATATACTAGCACTTTGAAAGATGTTTTTCCCTAGTGAAAGCTGATCGACAATACATACATGATACTTTAAATAACAAGTCATTTTTTGGACAACTAAATATTCTAGCTATTTATTTATTTTTATTTTTTTTATTTTTTGTTGGCTCATATTAAAATGTTTATATAATTGATATTTTTCAGGTTTTTTGCAGTATTTGGATGTAATTTTTATTTTTTAACCAGTTTTACATTAATGATAACATACATATCACACACATGGAAACATAAAATATGGCCTGAAATAAGAGGTGGGTATATAAAAAAAATCCTCCATAGCTATGAGTGTGAGATTGACTTTATTGACTTAGAGTATTAACAGAATGATCACAGATGGGACTTGTAGATTGAGGTAGAGACTTGTAGATCCAGGTAGAGACTTGTAGATCGAGGTAGAGACTTTTAGATCGAGGTAGAGATTAATGTGCTATGTTTCCATTCCTGGTAGCCAAAATCGTCATTGGTGACTAATTTCTAAGAAATTCTTTCAAAAAAAATAAATAACCTATTTTAGCAAATTTGTGAAAAGAAACTTTACAAAGGTATTTATTTTCACAAATTTTGGAAATTTGGCTACTAGTAATTTTAAATTTGTAGAAACTTAGATGTTTCTACATCAGCGTTCAGAAAAATTGATCTAACAGAAGTAACGGTGTAAGATATTGAAGCCTAATCCATGTAAGATCAATTTCACATAAACATCTGTTTCTGTTTAATAATATTGGGGTAGTATTACATCATTAAAACAAGATGATTTATAATAAAGAAACATAAGGTTATGTTAATTTTTTGCACACATTTGTTGTATTAAAAACTTGGGATTTTGTCTGAGTATTCACCACTTCCTGGAGTACCGGTAGTTAAAACTATTTTTTATAGAAGTTGAGATGACTTTCTGTATGAAAATAAGAGTTTTCTTGACCATTCAATTTCTGGGTTAGCATTGGTATATCATAGTGTGAGATAAAAAAAAACACTTCCAACAGAAATTAGATTAAAATCCTTATCTGAAAGTGAGAACCAAATTTCTTCACCGCTTTAGATAATTGAATTTAAGTTTTTAAAAAGATCAATAATTTTTTGTGAATATTTATGATTATATTTTGATTAAAATTATTAATAATAATAATAAATATGTTTTTTTTCTCAAATTTTGTATGACCAAGAGTTTTCTTCAGTTCTTTTTGGTAATGGTCTGAAAAAGTTTTTAAAATTCTTCTGTGCTTTGTTGATGGATTGCTCCTCTCAAAAGTTATTTCCCCATCTTCTAATAATATAGGGTCCTTGGTGGCTGAGTGGTGTAAAGTGCCCATTTTTGAATCACAGTACATCTCAGCACTTGTGTTTGAACCCCTATCAGTCAGGTCATATTCTGAGAAAGTTTGTCAGTTTGCTTGATCTGTGGTTTTCTCTGGGCGCTTTGGTTTCCTCCACCATCCCAAACATTAAAACGTCATTAATCCAATGGAACCAAATTCTCTTATAATATAAATTTTTATTTGTATGTTTATAGTGCCACCACCAATACCAGAGGATCCAGATAGGTATGTTATAATCATGTGAATAATAATTTAAAATTTGAATACATATTTATCGTGTATATTCTGTTTTAGTACAAATACCTGCCCATTTAGTCACTTTATTTATATTATCCTTGTACCGTGTAAAATGGTTAATAGGGCTAGCTACACCCTCTTCACAGTATGATATAAAGAGAATCTATTACGAGTTTGAGGTGGAGATGGGGAAATTCTGAAGTCCTGGTCAGATTTTTTCATCTCAAATGAGGCTTTTCTTGCATATAATGTACCTGTGGCCTGTGTAGCAATAGTAGTGTAAAGACCAAAAGATGATAAATATTCAATTAACAATTATGGACTAGTTACTAAATTATTATGCAAATTATTATTCTACAAAATATTTAATTTTTCAATGTATTTAATATGGTGTTTTGTTTTTACAGTTGGACCCCTGTACATCCACGGTTGTTAAGTGTACCAGAAATATGTCAGTATTTAGCTCAAATGTGGTGTTCATTTATAAAGTATATCAAAAGTTGGTTAATATTTCGATCAAATCATCCATTTTTGGTAAGCACATGTACTAAGTCATTTTTGTAATCCTCTGTTTTTTATTCACTACATTAACAAATTTAACTTATCATATTTATACATTAACTATTTTGCTAATGCAAAAGAAATCATATAACTTAGAGAAATTGTGTGTGTGTGTGTGTGTGTGTGTGTGTGTGTGTGTGTGTGTGTGTGTGTGTGTGTGTGAGAGAGAGAGACAGAGAGAGAGAGAGAGAGAGCTGATGGCTAATCCAGTCTAATCCAGTGGTGGCCAAGTGGCTAAGTTGCTTGCTGATGGATCACAAATTTCAGTTTTGTTTGCCAAAGATTGGTGGCTTTCTCTACATATTTCACTTTCCTTGATTAGGCCATATAACACAGTTCCATTCTGTCCTACTTGACCAAAGTCTGTGCAAGGTGTGATACTGTTTACATTACCGTTTTATCACAATGAAGTGGATGCAAGACAGGTGATTCTTTTCCAAAAATAAAACATTTTTAAGTTCAGTGATAGATATTTCAAATTTTTATCATACCTTAAGAGAGATACATAATAATGAATAATTTTGTATATAATAACATGTGGTGGCAGAGTTGTCTTAAACATTGGCCTTTGGTCATAGCATCCACCTAGGTTTAAACAAAGTCAGATCCTAACATGAGAAACTTTGTCCATTCACTTGACAAAAGTTTCCCTGCACACTCTGGTTGATAAGTGAAGTAAATACACTTTGTTTGGTTACATATAATACACATATAAAAAATCATAATTCCATTCACTCTGCATTTGATATCATGATAAAGTTTTTCTTCATGTATTTTCAGTTTTGTTTATTGACATCAATCATATTTATTATATTTGCTGTGATTGGACGTTACATACCAGATATCATGTTACTGTATATAATCGGTAAGTATAAAATTTAAGATCATTAAAAATTTGAATAAAGATGCAACATATTTATGTGTGTGTCTAGTATTTTTTGGGAGTTGAAAATACTTATATATAGCACTGCTATATAAAACTAGTGTTTGTACCTACCCACAAATAAGGATTGTCATCTTTTTTTTGCCAGTCGCTTACTGTATTTATCAATCTGCCAGTCTGTTCATCATTCTGTATTCATCAATCTGCCAGTCTGTTCATCACTCAGTTTCCTTCGATCTCCCAGTCTTTTCATCACTGGTCTTACAGAGTATTGTATATGTTCAAATGTCCTTTATGTTGTAATTATTTATCAGTGTAACTAGTAATGTTATCTAACTTTGGAAAAGCTTGACATCTTATCTTAGGCACTTAACATTTTGTATTGGTAGATTTTACTCGTATTATTCTTGTTTTATAAGTATAATATCTCAACATCTGTATCAGTTACAAGCATTGCCATGGTTACGTTAGATATAGTTTATTCTTGTTTTCTAAATCGTTCAATTTCTATTGCAGTTATAAGCATCATGTTGTGGCCGAGTGTATTATATCATAACCTTGTACAGAAGTGCTATCTAAAGTTTGAACCAATATTTATGCAGCTGGATTACAAATTGAAACTAAAGAATAAATGGTCTTCAAAAAGTAAGTAACAGATAGTCAGATGTTCTCGACCCTATATCAGATATTGAGGGGAGAGTTGACTAATGATCTACATTTCAATCTAGATTTGTTTTCTTTTATTGATATTTTAAGTTCTGTGATAATTGGGGAAACTGTAGTACACAGAGTAAACTACCCACCATTTATAAGCAAATTGAATGATTCATTTCTTACATTATTTGCTTAAGTAGGATTCATACTTCATCTTACTATGTTTTGTAACCTCACCTGTTCTAAGGACAATTTTGAGCAGCGTTTTAAGACCCTCTCGGCTATATATTTGAACCAAACATAATCGCTGTATAAAAACCACTTGTTTTCTTTATATACAGGTATATCACTATTTTAAGGAATAATAAGTTTTTCATGGACTAAATGTGTAGGTGGGCTGGGGAGGATCTATACAATTAGAGTTTGGGCTAGGGAGGAGCTATACAGTTAGAGTTTAGGCTAGGGAGGAGCTATACAGTTTACAGTTTGGGTTAGGAAGGTGCTATACAGTTTAGAGTTTGGGCTAGGGAGGAGCTATTTAGTTTAGAGTTTGGGCTAGGGAGGAGCTATACAGTTAGAGTTTGGTCTAGGGAGGAGCTATACAGTTTAGAGTTTGGGCTAGGGAGGAGCTATACAGTTTAGAGTTTGGGCTAGGGAGGAGCTATACAGTTAGTGTTTGGCTAGGGAGGAGCTATACAGTTAGTGTTTGGGCTAGGGAGGAGCTATACAGTTTGAGTTTGGGCTAGGGAGGAGCTATACAGTCAGAGTTGGGCTAGGGAGGAGCTATACAGTTAGAGTTGGGCTAGGGAGGAGTTATACAGTTTAGAGTTTGGGCTAGGGAGGAGCTATACAGTTAGAGTTTGGGCTAGGGAGGAGCTATACAGTTAGAGTTTGGGCTAGGGAGGAGCTATAGTTTAGAGTTTGGGCTAGGGAGGAGCAATACAGTTTAGAGTTTCTTTATACAGCTTCTGTTGACTTTTATATTTCAAAAAAAGTTGCATTGTAATATTTTCTGATGTTTAAGAATTTTTAAAAATTATACTTCTACTTTTGTTATAATCTGTTATGTGAATTCCAATAACAAATGAGTAGATTTTAAAAACACTGTTCTTAATGAGATTGACATTCTCTTTATATGGGTATTAACTACAGAAGAAATTATTTAACCGACATTTCTTCTGTAATGTCTTCTTTGAAAAATTATAGTTTATTGTAGCTTGTCAGCTTGAACACTATATGCAACCAGCAAATAATATGAAATAAAATTCTCCTGAGAAAGATGCATTATACAGGATGTGGTGTTTCTTTCTGAAATCAGGAGTAAGGTTCAGTTAAAAATGGGTCAGAAAGAAAGCAATGTTTCCTGTTGATAAAAAACAATAGGGTAGACATGAATTATTAATTTATTTGATATTGTTCAAATCATTAATTTGATGTCTGCTTCAAGATTTGTTTTTATTTTGTACAATAATTTATTTTTTATATTGAGCCTGCCATCTTTAGGATAGAAATGTTGAAGCTTATAGTATATATACAATATATTTCTTTTTGTATATTGTAGAGAGCAAACCTAAAGCAGAAGTTAGCCATGATGATAATGGTGATACTGTAGAGACAGATAGTGAAGAAGACTTTATCCCGTCACTTGATCCTGAAGCTACAGCAGCATTAGCTAAAGCAATTACAGACAGTGAAGATGAAAGTGGTACTGGCACACCCTCAGTACCCACCCCACGACTTTCGAAAACACCCTCAATAGACTTGAATGATGATATAGGTAGATTTATAATACAAAATGTAGTTACAGTTAAATCAAATTGTTTCCTCCTATTACAGGGGTAACGCTGACTTCAATTTTTTTCTCCAAAATTTTCGCCAGAATTATTTTTTTTTCGCCAAATACAATTTGTATGGGCCAAAGGTATTTTCTGGTCTAATTGTAATTTCTGGCGAAAATTTAATAGAAATAAATTGGCTTATAAAATGCATGTCTGATGACATAAAGAACAACAACAGTTTTCTTGTTTTATTTCTTTATTTATAAAATAAATCACTAATAAGTAATAATAAACTGTAAACAAAACCGTCAAACGCACAAATTTAATTTTTACTACTTTCAAAGATCTACCGCCGATAATTGATAATCTCAATATAATTTAGCAATTACCTGTGATTATCCGTAAACGCGGCTTGGTAATTACTCGCTTACATCGGTAATTAATCATTATCTTGTTAAATGATAAATCCACCTGTAATTAACACCTTCACACGTGGAATTTTGTTTACATGGCTTCGGTGACCCAATTTAACACTCATTCGGAACTCTCTAGATTTATGGTTTGATAAACACGTAGACAGAGACGGAAACCTGTTACTTTAATGACTCTCTGCTCATGTCCGTGAAGCGTAGTGAACCTGTTAATGTAAACATTTTTTTCGCCATGACTTTCGCCGATGTTTGTTTTTTATCGCCAAATTTATTTTTTTTTCTCATTTTGCGAAAAAAGCGAACGGCAGCGTGAACCCTGTATTATCACTTTGTCAGTTCTTATCACCAGTTTAGTAGATAAAAATGTAAACCAAATAGCTTACCATCTCCAGTATAATTGGAGTTATTTATCTATTATGTTACTATGCTAGTTTCAAAAACAATCTTTTAAATGTTCAGGTCACTTAACTCATTTATATTGGTAAAATATCCATGTTGTCTGTATATCTAGGTTGATGTACTGGGGGTGATCAAGTCATCATAGTTTTTGTGTTTAACATCACTGAAGTTAATATTTGTTTTTATGTGTATTTTTTATCAAGACCATATTTGCCGATTGGAAGAATTACTGAAACTTATGTTGTATGCTTTTTAGGTTCTTAAATTATTGTAAAATAAAAAAGTTCACTAAGAACATAGACCTGTCTTATGACTTTTGACCATTGACTCCATTTCTCTGGAACAACATAGCTGGACTGCAATGAACATAAATATGCCTGTTTCTATTTTTCATCATGAATGTGACATGCAAGCATTTCCCAAAAGGATGTCACTACAAATGAATTTTTACTTGAATAAAAACACTATTACTCCTGAGACTTTATAAAGGAGTTGAGAATTGAGTAATGGTGTTTAACGTCCCAGTCAAGAATATTTCACTTATATCCAGACGTCGCCAGCTATAGGCGAAAGTGCAGAAATTTTGCCTGTGCGTTGTGCTGATGGCATTATACAGCAGGGTTCTTTATCCTGCCACTCCGTGACATGGGATCTCGTTTATTTTAAGTTCCCATCAGAAAGAACCGTGACTTTCATTTCGTAATGTCGAGTGCTTGGCGAAAGAACAGTCACTACCCACTTTCAAGTCTTGGGTCAGACCCGGTGGGGACTTTATAAAGGACTTTTTTATCTGTTTGAATTTTTTTTGTAGGTCATCATAATATTAGTGATGTTGAAGCAGAATTTGCTGAGGGTCTTGGTGATATGCCTTCGTTCGATGATAACTTGGATCATACTGATGATGAGTTGTTAGAATTTGCGCCAGAACTGCCTAGTGAGAAAATCAAATCAAAGAAGAAAGATCGAATGGAATTTGTACCTTCACATTTTGGAGATACTTCAGATTCCGATGAAGACACTTTGACCAAAGACCTTAAACATACTGATAGACCTAGAACATCAAAACAGACATCTGGTGATGATGAAACAGCAAGCTCAATCGTTTCTCAGGCTTTTTCCACAGTCATGGCTTCAGCATTATCAGGAATTGCGAATCTTGCCCAGAGTACGGTTGTCTATACCCCAGACAGGGACACTACAGATTCTGTGAGATCTCGACAAGATTCAGACATTCCAACAACATTACAACGAGATACGAGATATGACACTCAGGAATCACTTCATCATTCTGACTCTAGCGATATTGATATAGCAGATGAATTTGAATTTTTAGATGATTATGAAAGTGAAATTAAAGACCCTGAGAAGAAATAATTTTCATTTTATTTAAAGAAAACTCTGGCTTTCCGATTGCATTAGACTTTGCACATAAAAAATACTTATACATTGATTGCCTGTCATGTGATTAAGGAAAATGTGGACCAAGGGTCTAATATGTTTGGTCCAGAACTAATTTTTGACTTAAAGTATTTGTTCATATTAGGATTAGAGAGTAACTTAATATTTCTCTAACACACCAGATAACGAATGGTTCTTTTTTTTTTTTTTTTTTTACCATATTAATTATGTAAATTTCATGTTTATTTTACAACATTTTATCCAAAATTATTTGTGACATACAAACATTTTTAGCTGTTCACACATGGGTTTAATCCCTAGTAATCATTAAAATGTGCTGTAAAGTATGTAAGAAATGTACATAAAAAACTGATAAAAGAATTGATAAGCAAGCATTACCCCATAATATTGTATTTTCCAATACTTCTAAATGCAGGCTACAATTCTGCAATCATTCCTTAATTAAGCATTTTCAAAATATAAGGTGTAATTTTGCAGGTCAGTTTAAATGTATGGCACCTGTAATTAAGTTTTGTCAGAAAGTGGTTTTTTTTTTTATGCAGTATTGAGCTGTTTTAGAGCTGAACATTATTGAATATTTATTTGAAAACTTTTTTCTCATATAGACTTCAGTATTTATTTTTGCATTTCATTAAATTTGTTAATATGGCCTTAATTTTTTTCCTCAAAGTTTAATTTTGATGATTACTTTTTAATGGTCGTAATCAATTTTACACTCTAATACATGTATTTAGATTAAATCAGTGTAGGAAAGTTTTTTAGATATTACCTCACAAGTGATAATTAAACCTGAATCTCATTAAGTAACTATATTACTACACATATCGTATATGATATTATCGTAAAAGTAAATAATGAATCCATTATGTGTTCTTTAATAGAGTTTGCTAGGATACATCAAAGTCTATACATACCTCATAAAATTTGTGAAAAGTTGGTTGGTTGTAATGTTGTTCAATGGCACATCTGCAGTTTTTCAGCTCTTAATGACAAGAGAATGATTTTTAATACCTGTGGTTTAATCTTGGAAAAAGGTCTTGAATGCATAATATGTGTGAGTGTATATATATGGCCTGTCTGGTACCAGCACATACTCGGGGCAACATTATTCAGTACTTGCTCATTTGATTCAGTTGGTGAGATAGTAATGTCTCAGATGTAAAGTCTTATGTATGACCTGGTCAGGATTCAAACCTATGACCTCTGACTCTCAAGGCAGATACTCCACAAATATGCCATGGAGGTGGTTATTTATAGAAGGTGTTACCAGTATGTTAAAACTACAATACAACTTGAAAGTACAAGGGGCTTCACTGATGACTCAAGATGTTTCAGGTGTTATAAGTTGAAGTAGGGATTGTTAATTTATATAGAAACATTTGACTTTCATTTCCATGAAAAATACATAGCATTGTGATAAATTGTTACTCCCTTCATTTATTCAGTTGACAAGATTACATAGGAATAATAAAATAAAAAGGAAAATCTTATAATTTATAGTTTAAGAATTGAGGATACACAATGTGTATTATCAACAAGCACAAATGTACATGTTTATATAATGATGCCTACATAAGGACATTTTAAACAATCATTAACATTCACTTTAAATTATTACCATAAAACAGTAAATACAAAATATCATAAAATAATTTTTAAAGATTTTAGAAAATAACTAAAAAAAGTAAATGTGCTAAATAAACAACTGAAAGTTGAAATTTGTTGAGATTTATTAAAAGCAAAACAAATATTAATTTTCAGACAATCAGACTACTAGTAATTTGAAATGCACTTGAGGAGATTTATCCAATAATAATTTTAGGTCTCATAGTTCAAGACATACCTTTTATTTTTTGTGGTCAATTGTATGCTTTTTTGTTTCTAATGAAAATATTACATGTAGTTCTAAAAATTTGTTAAGCTTTATGTGGTATTTTGGTGATCCCCATTCTATGCTATGTTATATTTAGTAACACAACATACCTTGGTAGTGCATGCACATGTATGAGTCATATATGTTAGGGTCTGTTTTCCATCTATATTCTTCTTGGTTTTATTCAGCCAAATTTATAAGTGAAATCACTGATTTCTGTGAAATCTGTGGTATGGCTGGTAGGTGAAAAATTTCAAAGTAAAAAATTAATTTTATTTGCAAAAAAAAAGGACAGTACTTACTTGTACATTGTGTAAAAAAAATCTACATGTATATACATTTTAATGTAGTCACATGTTTTGTGTATGGGGGGGGGGGTATTTAGAGCGGGGCATCATGTATACTGTACTTCTTGTTAATTACTTCCCCAGCGGTGGTAAGATATATGCAGCGCACATTAGCTTGTCAATTCAAAGTGTATCAACAATTTTTAAATCATCCCTTGAACAACAACAGCATTTACCATTAAATTATTTTTATGGACTAGTTGTGCAAGGTTTATTATTGTTGATGATTTTTTTCATCTTGTTAATACTTTATTTATAAATTTCTAATTCGCTCTGTTCAGAACTTTAAATCAACACTTTTGGGGTATTGGTATGAGGGTTGTTTTGTGGGGTGTTTATTTTTTGTTATTGTTTTTAGTTTATCATTTTTGTCTATAAATTCTGTTAGATTGTTTGCTGTTGTTATTTCTTCAATTTACAATATCATTTGTTATCAGTGCTAAATTCATGTTGTACTTGGTTAATTTCTTGATTATATGCGAAATTTTTTCCCCAAAAATTAAAAATAATCATCTAGGCAGATATTCACAATATTAAAAAAAAGAGGAAAAATACATGTACAGTTAAATTATAGTGACCACCTGCATATGAGGACCATTTGCCCTTTAAGACCATGTCCCTTTTTGCAACCATAAAGAACCTCTATATAAAGACCACCTGTCTGTAAAGTCCATATTTCTTAGTTCCCAATGGGTGGTCTTTATATACAGGTTTTATAGTTTTACTGCACACTTTACGGGGATAGTTAAGGGTCATTAGTACATGTACACAAAAAAAAATATTGGTTGTTAAAGCTAAACTTACATATTTTGTTGATATTTTCATATTTTTTTGTCTTTGACTCATTATGTTGAACTGTGTTTGCATTACACGTTTATTTGGATATTTTTAACTTACAATGAAATCAGTATTTAAAACTGTATTTGGAAGGCATATTTAAATAATTATTTCCTTGTTCTCCATTTGTAAATAAATGTCATTCACAATCAAATTTGAAGGGAGGGGTCAAACAAATCCTTTGACCTTGTCAACATTTTTACTTTTTCATTCCAAATTTAAACTTATTTTATGTGCCTTTTCTGTGCTTTGTAGGGTCTTGACTTGCAGATGTCATGCTATTTTTTAAATTTTTGAAACGTTTTTGTATAATTTGAATATTATACTATTGTGTATATAAAATCATTATTTATTGATATGGTTTCATAATTACAATAATTGAATATTTTACTTAATTAGTGCTTAAGGAATCTCATTTATATGCCATGGGAACCACTCAACATTCGTGAGGAAACTTTCATTTCCACTGGATGTGAAACTGTACAAAATGGAATCTACTGAAAGAAAAGACGAATTCCAGGAATATCTGTAAGATAATTTTCCATGTAGTACGGTATATCTTACTGTCAATGTTAAGAAGTGTCACATGGTTCATAAATGAATTCAATTTACTCAATTACGATGTAAGCAAATATTTTATTTTGCGTCATGTATTTTTTTTATCAGACCTTTTGTGTCATGCCTAAATCATATACATATAAATGTATTGATATAATGTATTGTTTTAAGTCAATTAATTTTTAATGTGCCAATTTTAGGTGTTGAGAAATCACTAAATCAATCAATTTAAATAAATAGTACTACCAGAAATTTTCATTGGATTTTTTTTTTTTTTTTTTCAAATTTTCATAATATTTTATGAAACATTTTTATGAATTCAGTGAACTTTTTAAAGCATTGTAATGACATATTGCTGTTTAGTCAGTATTGTTTGTCGTTTGTTTCATATGTTTTAAAATATGAATGCTTTGTGTGTTGATATAAACTATTATTTGTACTTGGATAGATATTAATTAAGAAAAAGTGACTTGCCTTATTAGGACAGCCTTCTCATAATAGGCCAATGCCCAGTTTTATTTGACCTTAATCATGAGATGGCCTTCTCAAAGTAGGCCAGTGCCCAGTTTTATTTGACCTTTGTCATGAGATGGCCTTCTCAAAATAGGCCAGTGCCCAGTTTTATTTGACCTTTATCATGAGATGGCCTTTTCAAAATAGGCCAGTGCCCAGTTTTTATGCCCCTCTCAATAGAGACAATAGAGACAGCTTTCTCATAATCGATTAATATCCTGTCATATGAGGCCTCTCTTAGGAGGGAACAGCCTTCTTATAATAGGCATATGTCATGTTGAATTTGATCCCTGTAATGAGATGGCCTTCTTATAATAGGCATATGTCATGTTGAATTTGATCCCTGTAATGAGATGGCCTTCTTATAATAGGCATATGTCATGTTGAATTTGATCCCTGTAATGAGATGGCCTTCTTATAATAGGCATATGTCATGTTGAATTTGATCCCTGTAATGAGATGGCCTTCTTATAATAGGCATATGTCATGTTGAATTTGATCCCTGTAATGAGATGGCCTTCTTATAATAGGCATATGTCATGTTGAATTTGATCCCTGTAATGAGATGGCCTTCTTATAATAGGCATATGTCATGTTGAATTTGATCCCTGTAATGAGATGGCCTTCTTATAATAGGCATATGTCATGTTGAATTTGATCCCTGTAATGAAATGGCCTTCTTATAACAGGCCAGTGTCCAGTTTTATTAGGCCCCTCTCAATAGAGACAGCATTCCTGTAATATCCTGTCTCTCGTATCGTCTTCTTATAACAGGCCAATGTCCAGTTTTATTAGGCTCCTCTTAATAGAGACAGTGATCCTGTAATAGCGTGTTATATGAGGCCTCTCTTAAGAGGGACAGCCTTCTCATAATAGGCATATGTCATATTTTATTTGATCCCTGTCATAAGATGGCCAGTTTTCTGTCTTATTAGGTCCCTATGTATGAGGGCTCACAGGAGAGGGCAATGCCATACTTTCAACAGTGATCTGTAAATAAGAGATGAACTTATGAAAAAACAGAATTTACACATTGTCCACTTGGGAAGACATGTTTGAGCCTCTTGATTTAAATCTGCTTGATCTTTCAGTTAGTACTTCAGACAGTACCTGCTTTATGTTGCCTTATATTGTATTATATAACTTATTATTCATAAAATCAAAGATTCTCTGATTATTATTGAATACATGTATGTAAATTATTCAAATTACATGAATGGACGCATGCATTTTTTAAAAAGTCAATCATCAATCAATGTGTGTGTGTGTGTGTGTGTGTGTGTGTGTGTGTGTGTGTGTGTGTTATCAGATTTTTGAAATTATTTCATCATCAAGACATCCATATAAATAAATAACATACAGATTTTTAATTTCTCTCTCCTTCTTTAAATCAGATGGTTTGTCCTGATCACTCTTGATATGGCATATACCAAAACTATACTTGTATACTTGTATTATTATGGTTGATTTTAGATTTATTTGGTTATGGTAGACTGTTATAAATAGAAATTTTTAAAATTTAATTTTACTTTATTATGCATAGATTTAGTGTACTCTTAGGATTTCACTAACTGTAGCATTTCGTAGAGAAGGTTTGCCTTGTGGTTTATGTCATGTGGTCAAGGTCACATGGTATGACCTTGTGTAAGACATCTTAATTCATATTGCTCCAGACCATCCAGTTGTCAAAGAACAGATATTCTTGGAGTTATGTGAATTGGTGTCCAATCTGTTAAGGTTCACCCAGCTTCCAATTAAATAAAAACGTACAAAAGTACTTATTTGCAGGGAATTAACCTTTAGTGAACTGATATTTCATTCTTTCTCCGGTTCACCTAGCTGCCAAATAAATAAATACTGTCTGGTATTGCAGTATGCTGGTGGGGTTAACCTCCAATATACTGGTGAAGTTTGCTTGTTCTAGTTCACCCAGCTGAACAAGTATGAACAGATATACTAGTACATGTGTACTTGATATTAACTAACATTTAGTTTACTGGTATCATAACCACAGAGGTTTTAAAATATCAGCTGCTTCACACCTCTGAAACCAAGACAGCCACAGGTCTGGTGATCCTTTTTGGCTTGGGACTGACTTTTATATAGTGCTCACTTAGAGTTTTAACACAAATTGTAGCATTTTGTTATCTCATTATTGTGTCATATTTAATGAAGTCTTTCATTGTTTGTGATAATTTGGCTATATTTCTGTATATAGAGATTGTTTATTTTGTTTTACTTTGCTTAACTGTGCTTATTTGTTTGTAATTTCAAGCTTGCCTAACTGTGCTTAACTTTGCTTATTAAGTTTGTATTTTCAAGCCTGTTTAACTGTGCTTAACTTTGCTTATTAAGTTTGTAATTTCAAGCTTGCCTAACTGTGTTTAACTTTGCACATTACGTTTGTAATTATAAGCTGTGATTATTGTATTTTAATAACCTGTAAAGTAGGAAGCTCCCAGTATAGTTACCAGTTCTTATACACCTTTGCCTAGTTGTTCGAAGCTTGAATACTTCATTCAATGATAAACACAAATTCAACACATCAATAAAGAGTCAACATATCTTTGTCAGATTGATAGTTTATAACAAGATGCTTGAGTTTGATGATATTCTTCTAATTTCCAACATTCTCACCACCAATTTGAAAACATATTTCAAATAATGTGAAATTCAAATTTTGACTGATAATTAAAAAAATCAAGCTTTGAACATCTGACCTCTGAGGTAAAACACTACCTGTACTTAAAGCAGAAACTTTTGATGGTTTTTGGTTTATTAGCAAGCAAATCTTTTTGGACACACACAAATTATTCATGAAAGCCCTTTTCAGGTCCATTCGATTTGCATTTGACCAAATAAAGTGACCCTCCCATGAACATTATGACAATCAAAATTTTTAGCTTATTTTTACAATCCAAACTTTTTTTTTTAACTGGTTTACTGAAGGAAATTTATTTGGATTGTAAATATGTAATAGGATTATGGCTTGGTGTGGTTCCATTATCTAGTCTTATAGTCTTGCTTCTGCACCTAAGAACATCTTCAGTTCTGAAACTTCAGAGGCTTGATTAATAATCATAAGTGGATATTTTATGGGTGTATAATTATTGTCATGTTTTTCAAAATCATTATCAATAAATTGTCATGCCATCTTTGTGTCAATTATTTTGAATAATTCCTGTTTGGAAAACAAAGCTTTTGGCATTACAGGGTTGTTTTGGCTGTTTATTTCTATTTAGATGACATGTTTTAATAACAGTAATGAAACGCTGATGTCATGCCATAGTGTTGTCGAAGTCACATACTCTGCTAAACTACTGTCTGATTCACTGTGTTTGGGGCAATGAAATATGCTGGATTTTTATAGAAAATCCAATTACCTTCAGTTTGGAATTTGGTTACTTGAGTCAAGTCATAGCTGAAAATCGCTATGCACATCCGTGGTTACTAAAAAATGTTTGTTTAGAAAGGAAACTATTGCTGCTACAGGAATGTTACACATCAAAGATGTCAATGTATGCTCAAAAGAATCTATTATTTGCCTTGATTTTTTAACATGTATATTCCCCATAGCAGCAACAGGTTCCTTTCTACAGAAATATTTTATGGTAATTTGGATGTGCTTTTTTAGTTATAACTAGACTCAAGTAAACAAAAATACCCAAAAAAGAAAAAATCAGTGTCTTAAACTCAGTGACCCAGACAGTAGTATGATAGACTAACTATATTGATCTTCTCTCTAATGTGTTAGATACATATCGGATAATACAAGGTCCATTTATTCAGGGTTATACATGGTTGTTGTACCTACCGGTATCCCATTCAAGGTTATTGCAACATCTTACGTTAAGATGCTACATATACATGAGCTACATAAACACATTATTTTATTTAAGACTCCGTTATGTAACCAATCTGTTTTCAACTTTTTTTTAAGTTCAAGATACCCTGTGCTGTATCTAATTTTTCTTGATTTATAGATTTAATATAATTATATGTGTTCAAAACTTACATAAAATTCATTATGAAATTGGGGTGCACTGAAGCAAATGAAAACAGTACTATATTGATAATTGTATTTTACCCAAATTAAACTTAACTAGTAATTAGTTGCAATGTTTATTTTCCGTGCACTTATATAAACTTACATACAATTATTTCTGAAAAAGCAGACATATGCAAAGTACTAGTAAAAATAATATTACAAATTACTTGTGGCTGTGAAAATGAACTAGTAAAAAATGTGTAGATCAAGGGAGATAACAAGTATCCATAATATTACAATTTACCGGGAGCTAGAAAAGACTGAAAATCAAGGGAGATAACTAGTATCTAATATTACATTTTTCAGGTGGCTGTGAAAGTTACTGTGAAGATCAAGGGAGATAACCCTTGGCATTAAATTTAGCTCGTTATAATTATAGGGATGTACCCGTAGTTAATGTTGTATTCATTCATTAAGGAATATTTTTGTGAAATTATAAATTATTATTATTATTAATGAGTTGTCATTTTCCACCAATTTACTTATATATAGTTATATTAACATTGTTGTACACTTTCATATCTAATAAAAAATCAACTTATTTATTACACAAGTTTACTATGTTTATTTTTAATTTACCCAGCAGAGAAGTGTGTTTGCTTTACTCTTAGCCTGAATACATGTGATTGTGGACATAACATGCTATGTATACATTGTTTACACTTAATTTTATGATAGAGTGGAGTGGGGTGGAGTGGAGTAATGGTCTTTTATGCCCCCAGTCAAGACTCTTTTACTTCTTTTTTTAGGTGGTCAGTTCTGGGATGGGAGAGTGCTCAGAGAAAACCACCAACCTTCGGCAAGGGAACTGACAAACTTTTTCACACTAGGATCTGTCCTGAGTGGGATTTGAACCCAGGCGGTAAAAGCCGCTGTGATCCATAAGCATGCATGTTGAAACCACTAAGCCACTCGAGGCCCCTTATTATAGCTTGGATATGCAAATGATACACACTGATATTTATCTATTTGTGGGGCCTAGGTTTTTAAAGGGTCTAATAACTGGTTTATAAATAACAGTGCCTCTCATCACATAGGTTCATACCTAAGGCCAACATTTCACAATCATTCCTTGACTTAAAATTAGCAAATTTTCACTATTTTATTTTAATTAGCAATGAACATTTTTTCATAAAACTAAATACAGATGTTATAAGCTTGAAATGTTCATTAAATGACACATTAAATTCTTGAAAATTTTTACAATTAACAAAATCATTTAGGTTAAAAATTTGCCAAGTTTAAGATAAGAAAATCATAGTTAAGGAATGATTGTGAAACTGGGGTCAGGCAGGTATAAATTCTATGGTAAGTAAGTTTGTCAGTTGCTTCTTGAATATCTGTGAAGCTACTTTAGTTTTTTTTCTTCCATTCTTAGACTCGGTGACTATAGATACTGTATATGAATTATGGTGTTCTTTAGCAATAGTACATGTATTAAAATCGCTAATATAAAATCATGAAGATATTTGTGTACCAGTTTACCATGAGTGAGTTGTTTGAGATTGACAAAATAAATTTGCTATAACTATCAACTAACTGATCCTTTTTAAATTGTCATAATCTCCAAAATGTAGCCCCACTTTAATAGCCTTCTATATGGTATAACTGAATAATATTTTTCAATTGGCAATAAAACACCATTACTTCAACCCACTGTTCATAGTATCTTTTGTTTGTTTAATGATTTCTTTATTTGTTCATTGAATGAGTTTTTATGCTCAGTGTCATGCACATACAATTTATCGTAACATTATCAGGTAAATGGTGGTTTGCAGGACTTTACATTACACAAATGTTAAAACTACACATTAGTACCAGTAACTGGCTGTAGATAATGATGGCCTCCCTTAGACATATGCTTGTTTTGTTTCCTTAACTTGTTTTTGTGTTTTGTAAAGCATGTCATAGGTTGCCTGGCAATTGTTGCTAAGTAAATGTTCTTCAGCTGCAAATTGGTAAACTATAGAATTTTGGTACCGCAAAGGTCATTTTCTTAAAAACGGGTAAAAAAAATAAAGAAACTCATTTAACATTTCAACAACACATTTTATTTTATACATTTACAAAAAACAATTTCTAACAATAGCTATCCTTGGTTGAACATCAAATATATAACTATATAACCTTCATGTGGAATTAAACATCAATATTAAATAACTACACTGTAGGAAAAATATCAACACATATTTCCCATATAGAATACATATGTCTAAGACCTGTATGAAAAATTTCAATATTAACATACAGAAAATAAATGTGCAGAGAACCATATGTGAAATAGATATGTTTATATCACTACTTGTGTATGGGAACATTTTAAAACTCAAGGTGCACATGTATTCCTTATGAGTGGTCACCACATATTTTTATTCGACATAAAAATATTTCTTTCATCAGATTTCCTACTGTGCAATAAATGCATGTGGAGAAATTTTTTACTGCATTTTATCACACTGTTTTGTTGGAAGTTTGGTGACACTGTAAAAAATAAACTTTTCACATAAATTCATGAGAATACCAGTCAAAAAAATCAATTTTTTTTGCAAATAATAAAATTTTTGGGAATACTAGTATTTTATTTTGATAAATTTACATGCATTTGCACTGAACATCACCTTTAGGTGCAAAAGGTACAGGAAAAAAACCTCGAAATGATTATTCTTCAGATATGAAAATTTCACAATTAACAGTTCTTGAATAATAACAAACAATACCATGTAGTTCCCCAACATATCACACACATTTAATATCCAATAATGTGTGTCTGATACACAAACCATATCAAGTAACATATAATGTATACCTGTAAACTTCATTTTCATCTTCGTTTTTTCTTCACATGTGAAACTTTAGGTATTCTTGTGAACTAGCGGTAAAAAAGCATTGTTTATTATTCTTATTTCTTACCAATTACAGAAATTTTAACATACGAAAAACTATAAAAACATGTACATGTATTTCCATTTCTTTCAGAAATATTCATACTAATACACACATAAATAATTAAAACATTTACCAAATGAACATATCTTGATTACATAACTTTATCTCCATTTACTGCAATACCAAAACAGGGCGTCCATACATTAATGATATAGTGAATATCTCTACCAAATTCAACTAATAACCACATTGTAATAGAAAATTATTACATGTATTGGCAAGAAAAAAAAAACTTGATTCTATCTAAAATACATTATATGAATACATGTTTATTGCATTAAAATCTGTGAAAAAATACACTATCAGTAATCTGCATTAGAACATGTGAAATCTGAAGTAATCTGAAAACTGGTTTTAGACACAACTTTTCAATTGTTTGTTAAATTAACCTATCTAGTAAATAAAGTAAAAACATGTCTAATCTCAAAACAATTTTTGTACAGGAGTTAGAGATTTAAAAAGGTTTAAAAATTTGATTGGTTTGAACTGCACCTATCAAAAAATACAAGACAAAAAAAAAACCATTTTCATCTATATTTTTCAAACACATGCATATGTTAAGTGTTAATGGAAAAGAACTCTAAATGTAAAGTATGTGTAATATGTATGGAAGCATCATCATGCATAAAATACACATACATGCATATATGATTTCCATATGGAAATTCTAAGACATGTTTCCATGCTTTATAAAATTACATTCCAATCTATGATTCCATATGTTGGAAAAATATAACACAATTACAAGAAGATGTATTCAGGTACCATATACAAGTATAGTAGATGTATTCAGGTTCCATATACAAGTATAGAAGATGTATTCAGGTTCCATATACAAGTATAGAAGATGTATTCAGGTTCCATATACAAGTATAGTAGATGTATTCAGGTTCCATATACAAGTATAGTAGATGTATTCAGGTTCCATATACAAGTATAGAAGATGTATTCAGGTTCCATATACAAGTATAGAAGATGTATTCAGGTTCCATATACAAGTATAGTAGATGTATTCAGGTTCCATATACAAGTATAGTAGATGTATTCAGGTTCCATATACAAGTATAGTAGATGTATTCAGGTACCATATACAAGTATAGTAGATGTATTCAGGTTCCATATACAAGTATAGTAGATGTATTCAGGTTCCATATACAAGTATAGTAGATGTATTCAGGTACCATATACAAGTATAGAAGATGTATTCAGGTACCATATACAAGTATAGTAGATGTATTCAGGTTCCATATACAAGTATAGTAGATGTATTCAGGTTCCATATACAAGTATAGAAGATATATTCAGGTTCCATATACAAGTATAGTAGATGTATTCAGGTTCCATATACAAGTATAGTAGATGTATTCAGGTACCATATACAAGTATAGAAGATGTATTCAGGTACCATATACAAGTATAGTAGATGTATTCAGGTTCCATATACAAGTATAGTAGATGTATTCAGGTTCCATATACAAGTATAGAAGATGTATTCAGGTTCCATATACAAGTATAGTAGATGTATTCAGGTTCCATATACAAGTATAGTAGATGTATTCAGGTTCCATATACAAGTATAGTAGATGTATTCAGGTTCCATATACAAGTATAGAAGATGTATTCAGGTACCATATACAAGTATAGTAGATGTATTCAGGTTCCATATACAAGTATAGTAGATGTATTCAGGTTCCATAAACAAGTATAGAAGATGTATTCAGGTTCCATATACAAGTATAGTAGATGTATTCAGGTACCATATACAAGTATAGAAGATGTATTCAGGTACCATATACAAGTATAGTAGATGTATTCAGGTACCATATACAAGTATAGTAGATGTATTCAGGTTCCATATACAAGTATAGTAGATGTATTCAGGTTCCATATACAAGTATAGAAGATATATTCAGGTTCCATATACAAGTATAGTAGATGTATTCAGGTTCCATATACAAGTATAGTAGATGTATTCAGGTACCATATACAAGTATAGAAGATGTATTCAGGTACCATATACAAGTATAGTAGATGTATTCAGGTTCCATATACAAGTATAGTAGATGTATTCAGGTTCCATATACAAGTATAGAAGATGTATTCAGGTTCCATATACAAGTATAGTAGATGTATTCAGGTTCCATATACAAGTATAGTAGATGTATTCAGGTTCCATATACAAGTATAGTAGATGTATTCAGGTTCCATATACAAGTATAGAAGATGTATTCAGGTTCCATATACAAGTATAGTAGATGTATTCAGGTTCCATATACAAGTATAGTAGATGTATTCAGGTTCCATATACAAGTATAGTAGATGTATTCAGGTTCCATATACAAGTATAGAAGATGTATTCAGGTACCATATACAAGTATAGTAGATGTATTCAGGTTCCATATACAAGTATAGTAGATGTATTCAGGTTCCATATACAAGTATAGAAGATGTATTCAGGTTCCATATACAAGTATAGTAGATGTATTCAGGTTCCATATACAAGTATAGAAGATGTATTCAGGTACCATATACAAGTATAGTAGATGTATTCAGGTTCCATATACAAGTATAGAAGATGTATTCAGGATCCATATACAAGTATAGAAGATGTTTTCAGTTTTCGTATACAGAGACTGTTTTCAGTTTCCAAATTCAGACTTTAACATATATTCAAAATTGTGAAATTATCCTGTTTAAAAGAAACTTAGACATATCTATCATAAAACAGTTTTTGTTACCTGTATAATTTTTTTTTCACTTAAAAAAGCATACTATCCAGTATGTTGATTTAAAAAGAATGGTAGCACTATTATAAATATCAAATGTTAAAAAATTCCAAATAACGTAAAATAAAAAAGTTACTAACTTCATGTGTAAATTAAAAAAAAAAAATTAAATTCAAAAAAAATATTTAAAACCGAATTATATAAAGCTGGGCAGTAAAAAATTCTATTTAAGTTAAAAAATCAGAAACATCACACTAAACATCCTCTGAAACATCATACAAATGTTTCGTCAACAGCATTATTGACAGAAACCAAAATCTGATGCCATTTTTCATATTCTGATGCCAAAATAATCCTATTATGCTTTATTTGGATTGAACAAAATTTGATATTGCAGAAAAATTACCAGAAGCCTACTTTTGTTTCATTTTTTCTTAAAAAATCACAATTGGCGATGTGCACAGAGCTAACACTGATCGCAGCTTTTATTAATCATCAAAAAAACAGAATTAAGAATCAAATAAATTCATCAATAATAGGTGCAAAAGCACAGCTCACCTGGAAATGAAAAGCAACTTATGACTGGCAAGTAATGTTATACAGTTTTTGAAAATAGAAACATGATCCCAATTGTCCCTCGATTTGAATAAAACAACATCTAAACCTTAATTTCTGAAGAACACCTGATGTCTATGAAATGATGTTGTAATCATGGAAATACACATATGACAATTTAATTTATGACATGTAAAAAGCCCCAAATACAGCATTATGCAAAATTTTTCCCCATTTAACCTGATATGCTGATCTTGTATCTAAAATGTTGCATCAACCAACCTTAAAATTCCAGCGTGTTACAGTTACAGTGGAACATTCAATTTGATAATTTGAATGCTATTTTTCCGAGAATTTCTAAAAGTCATTATTTTTTTCCTAAAGGTTTCTATTTGTCAATGATTTGAAATAAACAAAAACTCCTGTTTAAGATTGCATTTCCAGTTTTAAAGTTCCATGCACTTCATGTTATAAAATTCTATGAACTTTGAAATACAAAGAAGATCCATACATTTTCAAATTAAAAACTTCAGTGCAGTTCAAAATATCAAGATCCATGCACTTCCAATTTCAAAGTTCTATGCATTTCAAGTTACAAAGTTCTATGCACTTGAAGGTAAAGGTACCAAGCACTTCCAGCCATTAAGTCCCTTGCATTTTGAATGATCAAAGTTTCACTGTACTATAAGTTTTTCTCCAATAAACAATATCATTACTTCAATAAACTTGAAGTCAACATGTAAACTAACTGATACTCATACAAACTTAACCTATTTTAGCTGTAAATAGCAAACACAGACGGACATTTAAGCAAAAATAAATCTAATACTTCTATTACCATAGATACATGTACATGTATATTAATACATTAAAAAAGTTAAATTGAAAAATAAGCAATATGTGGTTTCTAAAATACCCTTTAGAATTTCTGAAGAAAAAAAAAAAACAATAGCCATCACAATGTTCAAACATAAACATGCATAATTTAACATCTTATATCCTGATACACCATTCAATGTTTCATACAATCGTTTGGATAAAAAGCATTCAAAGCTTTGCACAATCATAATGATATGAATAATTACAGAGAGATTCAGCTCCAAAAGTTACCCATCTGTGCACCCAAAAGAACCCCCTAATTTTAGATCACTGCCTTTTGGTGTGAAGGCAGTTGACAGTATTCATCATCTAACAAAACGTTCATTTATAGGAACAAAAATAAATTTCATTAAAAAATACCAGTAGTTCATGTTAAAAGCTCATGTGAGGACTGATTTATTTGTCATGTGTTAAATTGCACATAAAAAAGGATTAAAAAGTCATAATAATTTAATAATTCTAGGATAAAAGCTCTTCTCTGACAGTTTGGACTCTTTAACATGGAATGCTGGCAAATCACAATTTAAGCTCTGACTAAAATTAATATTAAAAACATTTGCTTTAACGTGAAGCCGCAAACTAAGTGAAATTATGATGTACAGGGTATCACAATGAGATTCACCTGTACAACTCATGATAACCAGAATATTTGTTAAGATTTATCATTTTGTTGTAAATACAAAATAAGCCTGGTAGTGTGGCCACATCTATATAAAGACATATCTCCTGTCAAGACAAGTGCTCTTTGCTTCACATTTAAACCTTGGCATTAAGACCACCTGTCTATAAAGTCCCTTTTTAAGGTGTTATGAGCTGTCTTTAAAACAGGTTTTATTGCTCAATGCTTCATATTTTAACCTCGGTATAAAGACCACCTGTCTATAAAGTCCCTTTTTTAAGGTGTTATGAGCTGTCTTTAAACAGGTTTTATTGCTCAATGCTTCATATTTTAACCTCCGTATAAAGACCACCTGTCTATAAAGGCATTATTTCTATGGTCTTGTGAGTGATCTTTATATACTGTATACATGTAAGGCATAACACTATTTGATGTTTTTCCCATTTAAGAGCCATCAACCAGAACGGTGTTTTTGGTCCACACATTTTATCCATCAAAGCACTTCATTGATGTTAACACTGGGGTGATAAACTGGGCTGGGGGTATGACCTAAGACCTTCTGTATTTGGTAGAGACAATATAATAACCCTCATAAGTCATAACTAAGTAAAAACAATGGTTTTGCATTATGCTTTAGTGGACATTATGTTGTAAATGAATGATGACCATTTTAGGTGGCCAAACCCTTTACCAGACTTGTGAGTTTGAAAATGCCTCTTACTGCAGGAAACAAGATTTTAACACATTAAGTTAAAAACATGAATTACCCTGCATTATCATAAAGACATGACTCTTCACATGACAAGAGGTGGATACAAAACATACAAATTTATTTTTCTCAGAATCTTACTAAAGTTATATAAGGAAATCATAAATACCCTTTAACTCTCAGATGTTGTTACATTCAGCATAGCTTATAGTGTTTACACAGTTTGCACAATGATTTTTAAACTACAAAATTATTTTTATCTTCCAATCTTGACCAACAACAAATGTTAAAAGCTGGGTAAAATACTCATGCTTTCCTTAAATATGGTGTAAAAACTCCTGTCTCAAAATTAAAACCCTCCGCCTGTAATCTCACGATGTTACATTGCAAATTTGTAAAACTGAAGCATGATATTATAAACAAAAGTTCAGCATTTGTAATCATATTCAGAACTTATCCGAAAGTTAATGTTTGCAAGTTCAGCATTCATTCATTGAAACTGTGCTTACATTGTATTCTGCAAAGCAAGCAGGGAGTTCATCAATGTTATATAATTTGAACTTTTATGACAGTTCTTTCAATCAAAGAACCTGTGTTGATGCCGTATTCCGCACAGAATACAGGAAGTTCATCATTGTTAAATATAATACTATTCAGAACTTTTATGACAGTTCTTTAAATCAATGAACCTGTGTTGATGCAGTATTCTGCGCAGAAAGCAGAAAATTCATCATCGTTAAATATAATACTATCCAGAACTTTTAGGACAGTTTTTCAATCAAGGAACCTGTGTTAACGTTGTATTAGCACTATCCAGTTCTGTAGTAGAGGGTTCTGTAGGAACAGCAATGTGATGTCGTTTAGTTGATGGTGAAAACTTCTGTTGTATGCTTTTTATATAACTCTGAAAATATTAAATAAAAAATAAATTTCTTTCAATTATAATGAGGTGGTCAGTTTAGAAATTGTTGAGAAAATTGAAATTCCCCAGGAAAACTACCAGTCTTTGACAAGAAAACACTTTTAGAAGCTCAATAATCTTTGGGCAAAGACCAAAATTTTTCTACCCTTGGATCTGACTCAACATATCATAAGTTCTAATAATTCAAAATCTCTAATGTTTGGTTGTTTACCTATTTCAGAATTCATTTGAAAACATCCTACAAAACTGTTATCTTGGAACTGCAGAAAATATCCACAATTTTATACTGTTCAGTATGTAACATTGTCATTTTTTATCTAAACATTTACCATTTTATAGAATGCCCATAGAAAACAATCAATCTTCCATCTTACAAAATGCCAAACTTTTTGATACTATGATCTGCAGAAGTGAGATTGGGACCTAGACAACATTAGGCCACTTAGCCACTAAAGGCCTTAGAAAAGGATATGTACCTTGCTTGATATTATGGGAAACTAGATCAAGACTAAGTCAGATTCAAAATTGAAATTTATCCATCAGTTGGTCACATTTTTTATTATTTCCTGACCTGAGCTATGACGTCTCCTGTTGTTCTGCGCACTTGATATAAATGTCTATATCGAGATTCTTGTGTGTCTTTTTTCTGTCGCTGTCGCTGCCGCTGTAAGTTGACATGTTTCACTTTTTTGGTATGTAATACTGAAATAGACAAAAATCTATCAATAAAACCCTCCAATTGGGATTTTATCTTATCTATTTCGTGGTTACAATAGTTTCTCAGTTATCAGTATCCCCTCATAAAACCACTTTTGTACATTATAAGTGTATGCAGAGCAGTAAAATGCTAAATAATGAACCATCTGTAGACCTCTTATTACGGTCTATCAATTTGACAAGATTACAGGAATTCAGGTTGGCCTGGAATGAAGGTATGTTCAAGTAAAAACTGTTCTAGAAAACCTGAAATACAAGCAATCACAGGAATTCAGAGCCTCAGAGGTATGAATTGACATTTTATTGCAATCCACTTGACCCTTTTATTTTTTAATTTGTATGAGCAAGATTTTATCTTGTAACAACAAGCCATAATAAATATATAAGTACTGTTTCTATTTCTCATTTATAACCAATCTAAGTGTCAGCTATAAATTGCTTTATGTTGACCTGTCGCAAAAAGTACTGTAGTAAAATGAATGAAAAATATTCTGCTTTGATTTTAAACAATTTGAATTATTTTTATGAATTACTCGAAATTATAAATCTCTGTCATGGTTATTTAAAAGAAAAAAAAAAGTATCAGTTTAAAACTTTTGTAATTTAATTTTTCTACAAAAATCAATTTCACTTACTTAATACATTTATATATTAACAAATTTAATTTTGTTATGTTACCTACCTTCTTTGTGATCATAACCTTCTCCCGTAATCTTCCACTGAGTAACACTTCCAACTAGAAAACAGAATGGCCAGCAACACAAAATCACCCAGCTATACCAACACACAGGAGAAGACAACTCTGCCTTAGCTCTCTCCCACACATAGTTCACCATTAAAAACTGTTCAATGAAATAATCCAAACAAGAGATCATAAGAGCACCACCGAACATGCTTGTCCCAAGTATAGTACAACCTTTCTGAAATTTTAATGTAATTATGGCAAGTATGACACCAACACCACACAGAATCCCCACAGGAATCCATATGATTTCTGGATGATAAAACTGTTCTATCACAATAAGGCTACAAATTCCTATGGATAATCCAAGTTGAAAACCGGTTAAAAACAGACCTACATATTGCACTAACATGGTAACTAGTCCACACACTATTCCTGCCCCAACAGCGATTCCGATATTTCCCTCCAGAGGTAGTAACGCATGTTCAGTAAGTATTAAGTAAAAAAGCACAGACACAAATATAAATCCAGTTAAGAACATCACTGCTTTAAAAAATCTGTAACCTGTAATGAAAGAAAAAAAAATATATATATAACATGGTAACTAGTCCAATCCTGCCCCGACAGCGATTCCGATATTGCCCTATACAATTATATTATATAATATAATATAAATATAAATATATATAAATATATATATATTAGTTGATACTTGACATCAAATAGTTTAATGCAAATATTTGTTTAAAATTGTGTTTTTGTTGCAAATGAGTGAGAAAAAATATCCTACACTGTTGACTGAGTAAGATAGAAATATCTCAAACAAGGATGTATATTTTCAGTATCCAGAACTTGCTGAAGCTTGCCCTGAAGAAAAAATATTCCTACTTGTCCAAGATATGTATAGAATTTAGTTTTTTTTTCTTTAAATATTGTGGTGATAAGCAAAGTGGTAAAATAATAGAGAGACATAATTATAAAAGAAGGTTGTACTGTTAGCCTAATATAAAAAAATACTCACCAAAGAATGTATATATTATGCCAAAAATAAAACACATTGGACATATAACAGCTAACGGTATGTTATAGTTAAAATCAATTTTGTCACAAGTAAAACTCTGAAATGGCAGGGTCGTTGTACTGTCCTGTCCTGGAATGGTAAAACCTGTCGAGTTCTCTGTCGGATCATAGTCTCTTACTCCTGTTGTGGATTGTAACAGTTGTCTCCCTTGTCGTATTGAATCCATTATTATGCTTAGGTACGTTGTGGTAGTCTGAATTTTTACCACTTGGAATGAATTAAAATGAGATCCATTATATAAAAACTTTATAATTCAATAGTCCAAAGTTACATCTGAAAATATATAAAACAGAAATCTTAATTATTTTTCTTGTCATGTGTTAACTGTAAAGTATTGACTTATATATAATGAAGAATGTTTTTTTAAAAAAACATGTATACTCATAAGAATTAACAGAATTAAAAAAGGAACACATTCTACATGTATTTTCAACAGATTATATCACATGACATGTGGTTACACATAACTTATTATATATATATATATATATATATATATATATATATATATATATATATATATATATATAGCATCCACTTCTAAATAAAGGCCACCTGTCAATTAATACATCATTTTAAGGTCCACTCTCTTCATATTCAAACCAAAACTCTCTTCATAAAGACCACCTATCTATAAAATCCATATTTCTATAGCTGGTCTTTATTTACAGGTTATTCTAACATAAGTTAACTTAAAGAAAGTTTTTATAGGTCTATACCATGAACTTCAGATTCTACCACACCCATAATAACAACAGTGCCTCATCTTTATAGGGACAGAAGGACTAATGACCTGAAATTTTAAACAGAGTACTCGGCACATATACTCTACAAACAGACCAAACTCAGCGGAATTAATTCATTGTATTTAAACGTGACATGCCTTGTTCTTTGTGTCTATTTAAAACACATCTAAAATTCCATTATAAAGATAGTTCATTATTTATTTTACCGGAATTAAATCTTCAATGTCATATATTTCTGAAATCCAATACCATTCCATATTTCATTCAAGATATATAATATTAATATGCTGATTCAAATTTCATTAAAAAATTTTTAAATGGAGCAGGTAAACAACTAATGACAGAATATCGAAAACAAAACCCTGATCCAACGAGATATACCAGACGTTATTAATTTTAATGATTCATTTACCAATGAGATAAGAATCTCCGACTCAAATAGCAATTTAAATGTCAGAATTCATTTTATCTCAACCTGTTACACAATAGAGCACCATGTACATCTCAAATACTTTTTTTATAAAAATATACTCTGTGACTCCGATGACATTGTTCTTATTAATATGATCCAAATTGAGTTTCAACATGTCCAACGCTAAATGTTAAAATATTTATGAAGACAACAATTACTAAGCATAACTAAAGAACTACAATAACTTATATATCAAATACTATAGGATTCTTCGTGGTTGAACATTCACAATGCCTCTTTTCACCTTAGTTTGAATTCCAAGTGAGCAGATCCTGGTGTAAGAAAGTTTGTCATTTTACTTGCCAAGGTCAGTGGTTTACTACAGGCACTCTAGTTTCCTCCACCATCCAAGAATTGATTGTCTCAATATAAGTGAAAGAATCTTGACTGGGGCATAAATCACCATAACTTCCAACTCAACTTAAATAATACAAATAAGTCAAATCCCAGTCATTCATACCTTGAAAACTGAAGAAAGTCAAAACCAAAAGAACCATGTACCCCGAGTAAACAAAGTTCTATGGATAAATATCAGTGTATTGTCACTAAATCTGAACACCAAACAGATGGCAACTTTATTTTTTTAATTTTTATTATTATTATTATTATTATTATTATCAGTATTACTACATGTACATGTGTATTATAATTATTATTATCATCATCATCATCATCATTATTATTATTATATGATGTACATGTATATTATTATTATTATTATTACATGTAAATGTATATTATTTTTATTACTTGTATATATATATTATTTTTTTATTACATGTACATGCATATTTTTATTATTATTACATGTCTTATTATTATTAATTTTCTATTTATTTTTGTAATTTTTTTAATTTAAATTTTTTTCTAGAAGTATAAAAGGTTTTTTTTTATAATTTCTATTTCAATAACTGCCAAAATTTTTAGTTTATATTATAATGTCTGCTGTTCAGTGGTATAGAATACATGTGTCCAGGGTGAAGAATATTCACTGTATACATTACTACTACAAATATGATAATGAAGCAACAAAAAGCCAAACCATTCATGTAATACATCTTTAGTTAATCTGCGTGGAATCCCTGTCATTCTTATAATCTGCTAAGAAATGCTAGCAGTATGCATCCTAAAGAAGAATCAACATGTGGAAGAACAAACTGACATAATTAAATAACTCAACTTGTAAATATCATCATGTGGTATATAGCAAACAATATGACAGAAAGAGGAGAAAAGGCCAAAAACTGCAGCATATTAAACGCAGTTATTTCTGCTATAGGGATCATCTCTATATAAGAATCACCTTACCATTAAAAAAAGTGTATTACAAGTTCCCTTTTTCTTAAAATTTTTTCCACAAAAAAAAAAAAAAAAGAAAAAAGAAAAAAAAAATCTCTTTATAAAGACCATCTGCTGATAAAGCCATATTTTGAGGTCATGATGGTGCTCTCTATATATAGGTTTTACTGTATGTATAAGATTTAAACCTTTAATCAGTGTTGGATTTTCTTGACGTTCATATTATCCATGAAAAACATTACACAATTGAATAACACATCCTTATAAGAATGTTGTTATGCAGAAGTAGAAACTTATACAAGATATCTATGACTCTTATGTCTTGCCAGAAAAAAACACTTCAATAAGTTGTCTTGATCTTACCACGGGCTGTTTACAGTATAAAAATTGGTACAACTTCCTTTTGTACCCACCATCCGTTAAGCAATGATGAACTTTTGAAAAAATATTTTTCACAGAAATGTTCAAAATGGCTTGATTTTATCATTTTAAACCATTTGAGTCAAAATTAAAATTTCAGTGGAAGGGACAAAAGGAAGCCTTTCCTAAAAATATATATGCTATGTCTCACTTTCCTACTATTCATGTTTTGGATAAAACAAAGATGATGACTGTATGCATTACTGGTATGTCATGTTTAAACTTTTTATCTGCAACAATAACAAGTTACCAAGCAGTTATTATATCTGTCAAAAACTTCATGTAAAAAATCATGCTAATTATAAACTAATATCTAACCTTGTGAAAATCATCTGATCCTAAGAGAAATCAGTATCCAAAATGCCCCAACACAATTACTGTGCTAAAATGGGGATCATTAAGTTGAAGGACAACATTATATACCAATGTTCAAATGAAAGCGAAGTGAAAGCCAAACAAAACCTATAAAAGTACTAACATTGTTAGACTATTAAGAATTTTGGCAGTACATATGACTTGATAATTTGCCATTCACTCTTGTACTTGATAATTAGTAGTTTTTATTGTATATCCTGTAGTTTTTGTATCTAGGTCACATCCAACAATAACTAGGTCACATACAGCTATTTATAGAACAGTTATATAATACCAGATAGAAGACAGTAAGTTTTTTTTTTTTTTTATCAGATCAGACATATATTTGCCCTTTGCTGCAATAAATCAGGAACTATTAGTACTGGTAATCAGACTGCAGATTGCTAGTCTTAACCCCGATATGTCGATAAGACATAAATATATAACCTTGACCCAAGGTTATCCATCCTCCATCTTCCGAAGCAATATCAACATTGTATTATATGTTCCATATTAAATATATACCTTTATACATTCCGATTACTACTGGGTAATCCTTTTTGGGGAAGAGGTTGGTTGGCTACAAACGATATCCGCCATTTTCCAGCTATTCACAACAATTTTTACTAATCTAAAAAATTAAACTAAACACAAGTTAATGTGGTGCATAAGTATTTATGATCTGCTTCATACAAGTGCATGATGAAAGTGACTTTTATTGTGCTAGAACACTTGGCCCCAATGTCACAGATGAACATTGTATACAGCAAAACCTTTAACCAAGATGTTTGCACCAATCATAGTGTATGCCTATACCAATGACAGCATACACTATTAAACCCCTACAATAAGAAGACCTCTCTGTATTCTATGTGGCTAGAGATTTCTTAAGAACAAGCAGTTTCTATCCTTTAATGGTGATGTAAAGTGAAGAAACGAACACTATTAGTTTTTAATAGTTTTTTGAGACAGCTACTAGGGCTGAACAATGAATACATTGAAATAAATAAATAAATAATATAAAATAATATAAAATAGAAAAACATGTCTGTCCAGAAAAAAAATCTTTTATGTCGTAAGTGTTCATTAAAACTTGTCTAATCAAAAAAAAAAAAAAAAAAAAAAAAAAAAAACCATGTGTTCACACAAACCTGGATATCCAGAAAAAAATCTTTTGTGCCAAAGGTGTTCAACATAAATGGTCTACTCTCTATAAGTTTACATTGAATTACAAATCTTTCATATAAATACTACTTATATATCAGCTTATCACTGACTAATACAGCAATAAAAATATTGATGTGTCTGGTAAAGATCAAAACTATAATCCCAATGTCAGAAGTATTACACACTGACCAGTAAATGCTCAAAATATTTACAAAACCTATATGTACACACCTCAAAGGCTAATACATATCCCACAAACTTAATACCAATTGGTTCCTACATGCTTGCAAGCACCAGGCAGAAATATATATATATATATATATATATATATATATATATATATATATATATATATATATATATATATATATATCAATCAGTACAATCAGTATATCATACAAACAGCTAAATAGGAAATAACAGTCAGAAAGGACAGTTACAATGTAAGGCTAAAAGAACAGTTTGTCATGATTCTGTTGTGATCAAATGTAGCTTGTGTTATCTGAATCACATGAAATTTTAAGGGACCAATGATTACAATTATCATTGTATTTTCAATTTAATTGCAATTAACAGATACTCAACTTTACAAAATACCAAAAAGGACTCTACATCCAAAAAATGATAAAAAAAATTGAGATGAAAACGCACTTTCAATGTTTACCTAATTAAAGTTTCCAGAATTTATCCTCAATTAGGGCATCTAAAACTCAAAATCTAGCAGATAAGAATTATCACAATAATCACTTATCATAATTACGTACTGTTTAATTAAAATTTCAAAAACTTATCCTCAATTAGGGCATCTAAAACTCAAAATCTAGCAGATAAGAATTATCATAATAATCAATTATCATAATTACCGGTACTATAGTAAAGTATATATACACACCTCTCCACATAAAGGTGCTTAAGTATTTTTCTCCACAATTCCAACAGTTATGTTTCTGCTTCCAAGAATAAAATTTAAACAATCTGCCCAATTTGGCTAACAAATGTTAACACAATAACACCAGACAGGGCTACTTTAGATCCTTTTTGTAAAAGGAATGAGGCAAGGAGAAATATTGTCACCCTATCTCTTCTATAACGTCTAGGTTTTTGTTTTACCATATTACTGCTAAAAGGAAAATAAGTCTCTTGTATCTGTATAATTATATAAAAAAATATCACTCCTGACAATCAGAGTACAAAAACACACCAGACAGGTTTATTACATCAATGTACACTTACAGGACATAACACCAGTAAAAATGACCACTGTCCAGGGCCAAAGTCCCCTGAAGCTAAAACTGAACATTCCAGTATGTATGTAATTACATAAGTTTCTGATTTACTTATCATTGCTAGGAGACATATATTATAGGTTTACTTGTTAAGTTATCAATGTAAAATCACAAATAATGACAACATCAAATAAACTTCACAACATCTTTATCAAAGATCTTAACTAAGATTATTTATGTCATTTTTCATGTAAAGTTCAGGTGTGAATCAACCTTTCCATCTCTTGTAAATACCTGGTAGATCAGATTTGTTATTTTCTAATCCAAAACTTGTGTGTCACCAATAAAATATGTACCTAAATATGGTTTACCTGATAATAAAATTTAATATATATATATATATATATATATATTACTTCTAATGCATCAGAATTAAAAGGTTGCTATTGGTATTTTCACAATGTTGCATAATAAAGTAAATAGAACAGTGGAAAGAAAGCACCTTTACAACCTCAGTGTATAACTTAAAGTCCATTGACTGTGTCCAGATGCAAAGTAGACACAAGTCATGGGCCATATCTAGGGAACCAGCAGTTATTTGATACATGCAGAAATACATTTACATAAATTAGTTCTGCAATGCATAAACAGGTAAAGAGAATTCCTGTAACAGTTAAAGACCTTCTATGAACACTTTAAACCTTGCTTGGAACCTTTCTTTCATGACTGAAATACGTACTAGCTAGATTGTTATTATTGTAACTGTGTGGATTTCTTCTTCTCTCTCTCTCTCTCTCTCTCTCTCTCTCCTCTCTCTCTCTCTCTCTCTCTCTCTCTCCAGTATAAGCTAATTAAGGATGTGCAGTATGATAAATAAGTATTGCCTAAAATTAGTAGAGATTATAAATATGAAAACTCTCTCTCTCTTACCTTATCTCTCTCTCTCTTCTCCTCTCTCTCTCTTGCCTTATGACTCTCTCCTACATAATTCGACAATAAAATATTTTCAATTTTAAATAACAATGTCATTTTTTCTTTTAATTTTTCTTACTCACTGCTAATTAAACATGATTTATTGTACAATAGACTTATTCTTGTTTTCCTTCCCTTCATGTATATTTCACATGTACTTCCTCCAAATTTTTTACAGAAAAATATCAATCTTCAATAATGTATCTTCATAAATGACAATCTTATCTTATCATACAATGAACTTCAGTTATCTAAAAGAGCAAAAAAGTTATTGGCACTTACCGGTATTAAAGTCGCCTGTTGTCTAAAGCTCACTCGGAGATTGTTAGTGGTTTTTTTTGTTATATAAGGGTCTATATTCATAATGATCCATAAAACAGTCACACTTGAGGTGTTTTATGTCAAAC